>JADBJO010007081.1:0-17500 GCA_016801955.1 Conus betulinus
TTTTATGTTCCTATTACTTTTAGGCCTACATTTTTATTCATATTCATACCATACCCTCAATATGGGTTCCTAGCCATATGTATACAGTTTTTGTTCTATTCTGAGATTATAGTGCTTTTGGATGAGAGAGAGTGAGAGAGAGGGAGAGAGAAATGGGGCGTGGAGAAGGAGAGAAAGTGTGTGTGTGTGTGTGTGTGGGGGGGGGGGGGGGGGGGGGGAGGTGATGAAGTTAGCAGGAGATTGACAGAGAGTCCAGAAGATTATACTTTCTTTCATGCTGATAAACAGGCCGGCAAATCAGCACACATTACAGAATATGAAAATAGGAAGGTCGTGTTCGCATATACTGTGTATTTATCTGTGCGCACATTGCCCTGTTGGGCGAATGCGTGTGTGTATGCGAGCGCGCGCGCGCGCCCTTTTGTGTGTGTGTGTGTGTGGTGTGTGTGTGTGTGTGTGTGTGTGTGTGTGTGTGTGTGTGTGTGTGTGAGGAGTGAGTGAGGAGAGAGAGAGAGAGAAGAGAGAGAGAGATAGAGAGAGGAGAGAGAGAGAGAGGAGAGAGCTTGGTCCGTTGTGTGTGCGTGCGTGTGCGCGTGCGTGTGCGTGTGCGTGTGTTCGTGCCTGCATCTGCGCGCGCGCGCGCGCGCAGCGTGTGTGTGGTGGTGTGTGTGTGTGTGTGTGCGGGCGTGCGTGCGAGCGTGCGTGTGTGCGTGCGTGCCCAGCGTGCGTACGTGTGTGTGTGTGTGTGTGTGTGTGTGTGTGTGTGTGTGTGTGTGTGTGTGTGTGTGTGTGCGTGCGTGTGTGTGTTGCGTGCATGCATGCGTGCGTCCATGTGTGTGTGTGTGTGTGTGTGTGTGTGTGTGTGTTTGCGTGTATATGCGCACGCGCGCGTTTGTGATTGCATGCGTGCGTACGTGTAAGTTTGTGCGTGCGTGTGTATGTTTGCAAGTATGCGTGCGTTTCTGTGTGTGTATGCATGCGTTCTTGGGCGCGCGCGCGCATGGTGTGTGTGTGTGTGTGGTGTGTGTGTGTGTGTGTGTGTGTGTGTGTGGTGTGTGTGTGTGTGTGTGATTGGAAATGGAACTTACTGGATTGCGTAGATGAGTGGGAATGCACAGCATACTTTTCAGAATGGGAGAACCAGGAAAGCATCACAGAGAGAGACTGGTTTGAAGCCAGTTCTTACTTTACTTAGGTTCATATAAAACATATGATTCTGATTGAACTCACTATGCCTTCTGAAACTAGAAAGGAGAGGGCTCGCATATACAGGACTGAGAAGTAAGCCAGTGTAGCCGGCAGCTTAAAGGGAATGAGGCTTTCAAATCAAAACGCGCACGTTGCAGTAAGTGAGAGGGGGGTGAGGGGTGGGGGTGGGGGGTTGCACGCTATCATCAGCGATATGATCTCATTTTGGTAAAACAACTCTTGATTGCTGGTAAGAAGAGGACCAGACCCATAAAGCCTATGTCAGGGGTAACTGAAGAGAGTCCAGCAAAATTTGCTCGAGGAGAAACGAAACTCGCAAGGCTTACGTTTCCCAGCTCCGAACAGGTGTCCGGAGGCAAGATGGGCAAAGATATCCGTCAGAAAGGCGACACCCTGACATGTCCAGCATCCAGGAGGGGCCAGTTTAAATCCTGCCGGGCGCCCAAATTACTTCTGAAATCATATAGGAGTACTGACCTGTATGTTAATGAGTTCAGGACCCGCCAAAATTTGTCTAAGGGCGGCTTCTTCTCTGAAAACCTATTGTCAAGCTCTCTTAAGAGTTTTCTTGCTGTGCCGCTGTGCTAGGTGGGCAAGAGTTCCATTCGCCCCATTTTTTCTGTTTAGATAGGCTATGTCGTCGTCGAGTCCACGTTTGTATGGGCGGGACTGTTTTTCTTTCCGGAAAAGACACGCACGCACGCACGCACGCACATGTGTTTGCATCTGCTCTGGATGGAAATGGGATTATGACGAAAAAGTGAAGAAGCAGCAAATAAAGTTTCTTGAACGAGGCTCGCAGATTTGATTTCTGTATGTTGTCGAATGACCTCTGGAAATAACAGCTATTGGAAGAAAACGTTTCCCGAACAGCTGGAGTGACATACTTGTGAACTCAACGGATTTAAAAAAAAAAAATGGAAATGATCCATAGATCCATAAATGTATTCAAAAACAGTTAGCACCATTGAAGTATGAACATTTGGACCATTCACTTTCAACACAGAGTCAACTTGATCTGGAAAAGATTTGAAAGTGAAGTTTAAAAACAAAGTGAAAAAAGAAAGAGAAGAAAGGTAGAGAGCAGAGGGGATGGAGAATGGGGTAGGGGTGGGTTGTGGGCGGGGGTGGGGGGATGGAGGTGGTGGGGGTTACACGGTAGGTCCAACCGGGGTATTTCGCTTAGTGGTCTCTCACCCCGAGGACATACGCCTCGCAAAACGACTATTTTCATCAGCTTAACGTCGCATCTGGTGAAAGAAAGACTGTGTAGGTCCTAGCTAGCCCCTCCCCTCACTTCCCCCCTCCTACCCCCCCCCACCCCCCCACCCAACCACCCCACCTCCCCAGCTTCTTCTCGCCCTCATGCTCCTCCGTCTCCACCTCCTCTTCCTTCATCTCTTTCCATTGTCCCTTTCTTTTTGACTACCGGACCTAAAGCAACAGGACAAGACGTATCAAGCGATCAACGCCGAATATATCTCCGTGTGATGTAGAAAAGAAGAATGACCTGGGAACGAGGACGTGATGTCCCCCGCTTTTGTCACGGCAGATGAACTTACCTGGTCATATCTCATCGGGAAAGGTCGAATTAAACCCAGAGTATCTCATTCATCGAGGTTCATTGAACGTGGTGATCTGATTGTGTAGAGGACCGTCTTGGAAGATTAAGAACTTAGCTCGCGCTGTCCTCAGTTCCACGTACACTCGTGTATCCAGCATGTTGTTGCCTCGGGGAAGCCTCGGTTTTTAGTACGATCAAACGTATGGAAATGATCTGTGTGTGTGTGTGTGTGTGTGTGTGTGTGTGTGTGTGTGTGTGTGTGTGTGTGTGCGTGCGTGCAAGATGAAAGTTCCACAGACTAACGGTCGTAGGGACAGTAACTGTTAGATTTTCACTGTATCTATGGCATGGCATGACGGAAGGCGGCGCCCATCTCTCTCCTGTCGTCGCCTTTATATTCCCTAACCTGAATCAGGTACATATTTTATTGTTGAGATGTGGCTCGAAACTCTCGACGTCAGCAAACGCTCTTTCCATTTGTCTGTAAGCCTCACTCTCTCTCTCTCTCTCTCTCTCTCTCTCGATCTCTCTCTCTCTCTCTTATTGCATAATTTAGCTCAGCAAGGACAGACTGGAAGAACGGGCTCTGCCTAAAATCTCAATCCTTGATCGTAATAAAAGTTTTCGGAGTTCTGATCTCTCTCTCTCTCTCTCTCTCTCTCTCTCTCTCTCTCTCTCTCTCTCACCACACACACACACACACACACACACAGAGAGAGAGGAGAGAGAGAGAGAGAGAGAGAGAGAGAGAAAGAGAGAGAGAGATACACATAGACACACACACACAAACACACACACACACACACACACACACACACACACACACGCACACATACACATGTCGCGCGAAAGCGACATCATTCATATATTTATAAATGTGTGTGTGTGTGTGTGTGTGTGTGTGTGTGTGATGTGTGTGTGTGTGTGTGTGTGTGTGTGTGCATGTGGGATTGTGCGTGCGTGCGTGCGCTTGTGTGTGTGCTTGTGCGTGCGTGGGTGTGTGCTTGTGTGTGAGTGCATGTGCGCGCGCGTGTAGTGTGTGAAGTCTCCCACTTCTAACAGGTGAATTACGGCCTTATCAGGTACTAACGGTAAGGAAGTCGATGAAATCACGTAGCAAGACACATATATCCATGTGTATACATAAGAGACAGAGATGGAAAAAACAAACAAGCAAGCAAACAAAGACCAAGTTTAATCAGCCTGGACTCATATTCAGGTTGTCTCCATTTCAAACCCACCTCATCGTCAATACAAGCAGGATGAATTTTGTCTAGAGGTTAGACAGGAAAACATATTCAATGATGTAGTGCTGTTGTTTATTCGCCATTCACCAAAAAGTAGTAACGGCTTTTGATTGGTGCTCGAAAGGATCAGAATTCTAACTTTCGCTCACCACCAAGTTCATAAACGTATTGGTCATTCAATGGCGAACAGATCAGGTTTCGATGAAAACAGAAGGGCACACAGCATATTTGAGCAACTTTAAACTCAAACAAACAAATACATTTACCTATCCTCTTCTGCCCCTCCCCCCGTCCGTTCACCAACAGGGTTTCAGTAAGATCCGTAGTCAGTTTTGATTTAGAACGAAGTAACTGAAGCTAGCAGAGTATTTTTTTTTCAATACAAAAAGCGCGACTGACATACATTTCAAATGTTTTCAGCTCTTGTTACAATCTTTAGATCTATAGGGACTGTCAAAACGGGGAATTTCAATCTTCATAATCACCAAAACCTGCCATTGGATGTGTTCCACACACTGAATTTTAAGTGCTGTCATCCACCGTGTTACCAAGAATTACGCAAATATAATACGTGCATATATTGAGTCGTGCAACGAAATGTCCCTCAACAGAACATTTGTCGACCTATTTCTTTTGAACAGTGCCTTTAGTTCATTGCTAATGATTATGATCCCGGTTTACTGAAAGTCAAAGGCAAGGGAACGTCTTCTATATTGTAAGTTCAGCTCCAGTCCGTGCCGGACGAAGAGTTTTGCTCGCTCGGATGTTTGTCTGCATGTACGTTTGTCTGATTCGGTTTGTCTACCGCCACATTCACAAGCAAAAGGACACAAGGCATAATTTTAATCTACTGTCTTTGCACACACACACACACACACACACACACACACACACACACACACACACACACACACACACACACACACACTCATTCACTCACAGGGGGGGAGAGAGAGAGAGAGAGAGAGAGAGAGAGAGAGGGAGAGAGAGAGAGAGAGAGAGATACACAAACACATACATCCAGATATTCCGTTTCCGTTTCTTATATCTTTGTATTCCCAGAAGAAAAAACATAGAAAGGAAGGTGTGGTGTGTGTGTGTGTGTGTGTGTGTGTGTGTGTGTGTGTGTGTGTGTGTGTGTGTGTGTGTGTGTACGTGTGTGTGTGTTGGGGAAGTATTAAGAGGCATTTACAGGATTCCATTTTTCCAAGGACATCCATGCTCCGACTGATTCATCGCAATATCACGAGGAAATGTCTTTTTAAGAACAAAGTTCCTCCGGCCAATGACGAAAGACGTAGTGTCCGTAGCGAAGAAGATGGGCTGAGTTTGAAATAGGATCTTTACTGCCAAAAGTGAAAAAAAAATGCAGATTAGACCAGAGACGCTGTTGATGCTGACAAAGTGAACGTGTTCTTGACACAACTGAAATCATGTCTGATGCTGATACCGGAGGTGAAGAGAGGAACATCTTGAAAACGTCAAACCAAAACTGGCCTGCCGATTTCCGTTCAGGTCAACAGGTGGAAGAATCGACAACACAAACTGCCGACGGTGCTGTCGAACTCTTTGTTGTCGAGGCAAGGTTCTTCCTGTTGCGAGAAGGCAAAGCACACCCAGAAAAAACCGCAGCCCCGGCAGGAAGGGAATGATCCAGTTTGGCCAAACGATAGTTCACTGCATGAAGAAATGCAGTTCGCTATTACGGGTGAGGTCTCGCTTTTAGCCTCTTCGGTGGTGGCTGTTGTGGGAGAAGTTAGAGAAGTACTTGAAGTTGGACTCGTTGTTGGTGTGGGTGAAGTTGGACTCGTTGTTGATGTGGGTGATGTTGGACTCGTTGTTGATGTAGGTGAAGTTGAACTCGTTGTTGATGTGGGTGATGTTGTACTTGTGCGTGATGTGGGTGATGTTGGACTCGTTGTTGATGTGGGTGAAGTTGGACTCGTTGTTGATGTGTGGGGATGTTGGACTTGTGGGTGATGTGGGTGACGTTGGACTCGTTGTTGATGTGGGTGAAGTTGGACTCGTTGTTGATGTGGGCGAAGTTGTACTTGTGCGTGATGTGGGTGATGTTGGACTCGTTGTTGATGTGGGCGAAGTTTGGACTCGTTGTTGATGTGGATGATGTTGGACTCGTTGTTGATGTGGATGATGTTGGACTTGTGGGTGATGTGGGTGAAGTTGGACTCGTTGTTGATGTGGGTGAAGTTGGACTCGTTGTTGATGTGAGTGATGTTGGACTTGTGGGTGATGTGGGTGAAGTTGGACTCGTTGTTGATGTGGTGATGTTGGACTTGTGGGTGATGTGGGTGATGTTGGACTCGTTGTTGATGTGGGCGAAGTTGTACTTGTGGGCGATGTTGTACTTGTGGATGATGTAGGTGAAGTTGGACTCGTTGGACTCGTTGTTGATGTGGGCGATGTTGTACTTGTGGGTGATGTAGGTGAAGCTGGACTCGTTATTGATGTGGGCGATGTTGTACTTGTGGGTGACGTAGGTGATGTTGGACTTGTGGGTGATGTAGGTGATGTTGGACTTGTGGGTGACGTTAGACTTGTAGGTGAAGTAGGACTGGTTGTTGAGGTTGGAGAGGTAGGACTGGTTGTTGAGGTCGGAGAGGTAGGACTGGTTGTTGAGGTCGGAGAGGTAGGACTGGTTGTTGAGGTCGGAGAGGTAGGACTGGTTGTTGAGGTCGGAGAGGTAGCTGATGTAGTAGAAGTCATTGAGGTGGATGAAGTAGGACTGGTAGCGGAAGTTAAGGTTCTGCAGAAGATAGGTTGAACGATCGCAGTAACATACTGAAGGGGTAAAGAGACAGACAAGAGGGCAGGGAGCAGGGTGTGAAAGAGGGGATGAGAGAGAGAGAGAGAGAGAGAGAGAGAGAGAGAGAGAGAGAGAGAGAGAGAGAGAGAGAGAGAGAGAGAAAACGGATACGAATATGTGTTCACTGAGGTTAAGATATGTAAGCTGATGACTTGTTTATGTCATGTAAAAAAAAACAAACAAACAAAACAAACAACAACAAAAAAAACACGAACAAAACAAAGCAACAATAGACAATATCAACTGTATCAAAAGGAACAAAAACAATGCATGTTTAAACAATCCCTCTCTCTCTCTCTGTACACACACACACACACACACACACACACACACACACACACACACACACATAATATATCTATATCTATATCTATATATGCATATATATATATATATATATATATATATCTGTTGTTTGTATCATGTCCTCATGAAGTCATAAAAAATAAAGCAAAATTTTGATTTTTTGGGGGGTGCGTTCAGGGAGGGTGTGTTAAGGAATGGTGTGTGTTGACAAGAATTTCCATTTGTGCCTGCAATTGTTTATGATCTCAACTTTTGAATTCAGAGTTGCTAGATGAGGTTTGCATAATATCAGCCACTTTTCTGTAGAACATAGGTTGCATTTTTTAGAGAGATATTGTTGTATGGTGCTGCTCTTTTTATAATTTTCCATGATATATTGTAGTCTATTTTTTTTATCTTTAAGTTTCCAAATGTGTTTACTTAGTTCTGTTTTGGGTTTTTATTTTTCATTTTTGAAGGACTGTTTATGGTTTGCATATCTAGTTTTGAAATGGTTTGCAGTAATCCCTATGTATGTTTCTTTGTCACTATCAGTTGTTACTGTGGCTTGGTATACAATATTATTGTAAAGGCATTTATTATTCAGGGGGCATTGATCTTTTTTAGTGCAGTTACAAGATGTCCTTTTGTTACCCTTTTGGCTGTGTTGCCTTTAGTTTTGTTAGATGAGTCAATTATGTTTTTGAGGTTGGGCATACATGAATATGATAGCTTGATGGTGTTTTTATTGAATATTTTAGATAGTACATGTTCTTTTGGAAATGATGTTATAAAGAATTTTAAAGAATTCTTTTCCTACATTAGTCTTTATTCTTCCATCATATGGGGGATTATACCATATGATCTTCCTTTTCCTGTTTTTTTTCTTATTACTGTTCATGTTATTATCTGGGTTGTATTGTAGTTTGTAGTTGTAGCCACTTTTTTTTCAGTGCCTCTTGGTATTCAACTGCTGCACTGTTGAATACTTTCTCGTTGCATGACAGGTTAGATAGTCTTTTGTTTATGCCATTGGGTATGGTTTTTAGGATAGAAGGTGGATGGTTACTTTTGATGTCTACGTAGATGGGTATATCATTCATTTTTTTTTTATATGGTTTGTATACATGGTCATTAAGGTCTAATGTTATGTCTAGGTAGTTTACTACCTTCTTGTTGGCTTCTACTGTGATTTTTAAGTTATCACTTTGACATAGTGGATTTTTATCCATCCATAGATGAGGAATTGCTTACCAAAGCTTTAAAATTTGCTAACAAATATACAAACTAAACAGAGGCTGATGTCACAATGGGTTCATATGATGGTGCCGAAACATGTGAACTAGTTGGACTATTCATGTTATCCAATATACAGAAAACACTTGGTAAACAGGTTGGCTTGTACAGAGAGACGACGGCCTCGCCGCGCTAAACAATAAACCAAAAACCATTGAAAATAAGAAAAAAGAACTTTGCAAAATCTTTCCAAAGCCATAACTTTAAAAATCACAGTAGAAGCCAACAAGAAGGTAGTAAACTACCTAGACATAACATTAGACCTTAATGACCATGTATACAAACCATATAAAAAACCTAATGATATACCCATCTACGTAGACATCAAAAGTAACCATCCACCTTCTATCCTAAAAACCATACCCAATGGCATAAACAAAAGACTATCTAACCTGTCATGCAACGAGAAAGTATTCAACAGTGCAGCAGTTGAATACCAAGAGGCACTGAAAAAAAGTGGCTACAACTACAAACTACAATACAACCCAGATAATAACATGAACAGTAATAAGAAAAACAGGAAAAAAGGAAGATCATATGGTATAATCCCCCATATGATGGAAGAATAAAGACTAATGTAGGAAAAGAATTCTTTAAAATTCTTATAACATCATTTCCAAAAGAACATGTACTATCTAAAATATTCAATAAAAACACCATCAAGCTATCATATTCATGTATGCCCAACCTCAAAAACATAATTGACTCATCTAACAAAACTAAAGGCAACACAGCCAAAAAAGGGTAACAAAAGGACATCTTGTAAACTGCACTAAAAAAGATCAATGCCCCCTGAATAATAAATGCCTTTACAATAATATTGTATACCAAGCCACAGTAACAACTGATAGTGACAAAGAAACATACACATAGGGATTACTGCAAACCATTTAAAAAACTAGATATGCAAACCATAAACAGTCCTTCAAAAATGAAAAATATATATAAAACCAAACAGAACTAAGCAAACACATTGGAAACTTAAAGATAAAAAAATAGACTACAATATATCATGGAAAATTATAAAAAAAGAGCAGCACACCATACAACAATATCTCTAAAAAATGCAACCTATGTTCTACAGAAAAGTGGCTGATATTATGCAAACCTCATCTAGCAACTCTGAATTCAAAGTTGAGATCATAAACAATTGCAGGCACAAATGGAAATTCTTGTCAACACACCATTCCTTAACACACCCTCCCTGAACGCACCCCCCAAAAAATCAAAATTGTAAAAAGATACAGGCCCGTGAAACACATGCAGAACTCACGCTTACACACACACACACACAATATATATGTTGAGAGCGTTTTTAGAGTTCTTGCTGGCTCTCTACTTTTACTTTTATTTGTGATATATATATATATATATATATATATATATATATATATATATTATATATATATATATATATATATATATAAAAATAGGATGGTAAAAGGAAGTTTTAAAATCAACAGTTCTGTTTCGAGCGCTCGCTCTCCTCAGGATGGTTTTGGGTCGCCTACTGCCGGTGTTATAGGGCCCGATGTCGCTGTTTGCACGTGCGGATTGGCTGCACGTGTTGTTCGGTTTTCAGGTTGTTTACAGTTCAGGGTGCGTTTGCTGACAACGATTTCCATTTGTGCCTGCAGTTGTTTACTATTTCTACTTTAGTATTTAGAGTTGCTAAGTATGGTTTGCATAGTATTAACCATTTTCTGTTGAACATAGGTTGCATCTTTTTGAAATGTGTATTGTATGGTGATGCCCTTTTTATGATTTTCCAGGATATGTTATAGTTTGTTTTTTTGTCTTTAAGTCTCCAAATATATTTGCTCAGTTCTGTTGGTTTTTGTATTTTTCGTTGTTGAATGACTGTTTATGGTTTGCGTATCTGATAAAACGCATAAACCATACGCAAACCATAAACAGTATATATATATATATATATATATATATATATATATATATTCATTAAAAAAAATTTGCTCTTATGTCTTAGAGTGGAGAAATAGGGGGAGATAAGCATTCATATCTGCAGTGGTAGATAATTCTGCCTAAGAGTATGCGTTTAAGTGGGCAGATGGGGAATTATATAAATGCTTCTCAAAATGAGTCTTCAGCAAGCTTATAGTCTCAAAGATTCTCCTCTACATTTTATACTATCTATATAGTGATTTTAGTTTTTCAGTAATTTATTTCCTGACCACACTCTTTTCGTTTCACTTTTCTACTCTTCGCTGGCTGCTTTGGTGTATTGTTGGATTCTATATTTGAACCCTTGGTGGTGATAATACCACAGAATTGTAGACTTTGGTGTTTCTCCATTTGATGCCAAGGGAGCACAGACACAACCACCCATGCCTCCCAGATAAGTCCGATCCAGCGGACGAAGGGCCTCAGAGTAGGCAAAATGAATGATTCTGTCTTCATGATGCATTACAATGATTTTCATATGTTGCTAGTGAAGGGGTTAATATTTTAAATATCTGTATCTCTAATGTTTTGTTTTTGGTTCATTATATATAATATTTGTGCAGTCATTAATGTCATGATGGAGGAATTGTTAACTTGCACTTGATTTCCCCCACCACTACATTGTTCAACATAACTCTCATACATTTTTAGCGCTTGAAATGTGTCACAACAGCGAGCGAGCGAGAGCGAGAGAGAGAGAGAGAGAGAGAGAGAGAGAGAGAGAGAGAGAGAGAGAGAGAGAGAGGTGGAGGGTGGGGAGCTACGGACATCGACATGGAAACGGATATTTTATTCATCTAGATTGTGGTCCCTTATTCAGAACTGCTGTAAAAAGAATACATTATGAAATAATGAAAGCAAGTCAGTCAGGTTTCCAATGAGATACACCAATACCAGCCACACGAATAATTCAGGCCAAAATACAAGTAAGCCCGCAAAAACAAAGAAGTAAATTTTCAACAAAGATGTGTTCTCCTGACGTTACAAACAGCAAACAAAAATGCACAGAACAGTGGTCCTCTGATAGCGGTAACTGTGGAGTGCAGGAAATGACGTCGCCAGGGTGGTGCGCTGGAGGTTGGAGTGCTTGACCTCTTTGACTTTCTCTTCAAAGTTGCTTGCAAAGTGAGGCGATTGCAGATGGAAGTCTAAACAAATCTTAACATTCTTTTCAAGTACTGTATCCGCTAAACATGAACAAACGAATCACAAGACAAAACACGATGCGTTTTGACCTCTTAGGTCTTCTACAGGCCAGATAAACAACGTTCTTCCATGCACATTTCATTCGTACCGTTTCATCTTCTTCTCTTTTTTCCTTTATTAATTCCGTACTCTACTTTTTCTTTCCCATGTCAAAAATTACTGGCATTTCTTATCTGCGGGCAAACACTGCCCCTCACAATAACCAGAGGCCTTTTCCTTGCTATAAATGAATAGATAAATAAATGAATATAAATATATAAATAAACAGATACATAAATGAATATATAAATAATAAATGAATAAAGAATAATCCACCCCTCCCCTCCCCCTGCCCCAATCTCACCCCAACCCTCACTACCACCTCCCGTCTTGCTTCAGAGGAATAGTAACACTGCCTGTGAAACGAACTGTCTTAAAGCGAACGCTGTAATAACCAGTCTTAACTGCCGTTTTGCTCCCACATTCTTGCTCTGTTTCTTGCTCATCACCCCTCGCGCTTGCTCACCCGCATGTGGCAGATGCTGCTTGCTGACAGACCCCGAGAGTGACGTCGTAGTTGAAGCCTCCAGGGCAAGTGAATGCCTGCCCGACATCTGCCCCGTAGCACTGGACGAACATCTGACAGTCGGAGCAGTCGGGGTACTGCCCGACAGCCTTCCCCATGCAGTCTCCACTGCCATTTAGGCAGTCGGTAAACACTGGGCACACAGACACCAACAGAGGGATTGGTCTCTTAGGAAGGAAAAAAAAAAAAAAGGAACGACAGCGAGGAAATTCCAGCGTTTGGTGAATTGCCCCCCCCCCCCCCCCCCTCCCCCAAAAACACACACACGTAAACTATAGATACATACAATTTATAAGAGAGACAGAGACAGGAAAACAACGAAAAAGTAACCTATTGTATGCGTCAGTTTCTTTTCGTTTAAAATCCTTTCCAACTTCGATACAGAACAAGAGAAATGTTGTCTTTAAGGACAAGAGGTCAGAAAGGAAATCCAAGTATGTACTGCCATTTTAGTCCACCTGCACCCCCCATCCCCTCACCGTTCCTTCAGTCACCATGAACATAGTCACTTGTCTTGAATTGTCCATGGATTTATGCGTCATTTATTCTCTCAGACGGAGGACCTGAGATCCCTGGCAACATTCCGTATATATATATATATTCGGGTTAAAAAAAAAATATATACCGTATATATATATATATATATATATATATATATATATATATATATATATTTCGTTTAAAAAATACTGTTTAAAAATGAAGCATAAAAACCGACAAGCTTGTTTCCAGCCTCTTTCCTCTTGCTCTCATCAGGATATATATATATATATATATATATATATATAGAGAGAGAGAGAGAGAGAGAGAGAGAGAGAGAGAGAGAGAAACATACACACACACACACACACACACACACACACACGCACACACACACACACACACACACACAAAATATAACCACACACAGACACAGACACAGAGCGAGAGAGAGAGAGAGAGAGAGAGAGAGAGAGAGAGAGAGAGAGAGAGAGACGCGCGAAACAAAAAGTATGGCGCTGTTCTGTGGCTACTTTGCTCGTCTCAATACAAAAGCTCCAGTTAACACTGACACGCTGTTGTGTCGACAATACGAATACAACGGAGTCTCTCACTGAGAAAAGGAAAAGTGGCCGAATCTGTGGTCTTCAGTGTTGCCAACCAGGCCATTCCAACAGTCACAGAAGAGCCAGTCAAGAGCCTTGGAAGACGGTATGATGATGGGCTGAAAGACACACAAAGAGCAAAAGAAACCAAACAGATGTCGGAAGAAGGCTTGGAGACCATTGCCCAGTGTGGGCTTCCCGCTCCTATGGCCTCTGATGATATACGACATCTGCACCAGCACAGTGGAGGCAGTGGAAGCCAAAATCAACAAGTTCTAGAGCAAACGGCTTGGTGTCCCACCCTGTCTGACTGACATAGCGCTGTACTGTCACCAAGCAAAGCTGAAACTACCACTGAAATCCATCCTGGAGGAATACAAAGCAGTGAAGATCAGACTTCAAGCATGCTGGAGAACTCAGGAGACAAGGTGGTAGAAGCAATCAAGCCCCAGCTGAAGACAGGCAGAAAATGGAAAGTTCAAGAGGCGATGGATTCTGCAAAAGAAAGCCTAAAGATCAGAGAAAAAACAAGACTCACACACAGACCAACAGACAAGGACTGGGGATGACCAAAACTGACTGGTGGTCAAAGGCCAAAGGAAAAGCCAAAAGAGACATGATGATTCAGGAGAGAAAAAGAAGAAAAAAAGACTCCAAAAAGGAGTCCAGCAGAGCCAGCAAGGCCAATGGACAACGTGGGAGAATGCACTCCAAAGAAGTCTCACTTGGAATGACATTTGGCACATGGCCCCTCTCAGGATCAGCTTCATTCTTAGATCTGCATATGACCTTCTGCCCTCAAATGCAAACCTGGTGAAGTGGGGGAAAACAGACGACCCTGCATGCCCCCTCTGCCATGAAAAACAAACAGTGGAGCATGTCCTAAGCTCATGTAAAGTAGCCCTGGCTGAGGAAGGTACACATGGAGGCACAACCAAGTGCTCAAAGAGATTTACAAGTAGTCTGAGCTAGTACCAACACCACAAAAGGGAAAAGGACTCCAAAAGCACCCGCAACATTCTTCACGACAGGAGGCAGCGAATCATGGCCAAAAACAACAATGCCACTCGGAACATGCAGGCAGAGTCTGCTGGACGGGGCAGATGACTGGGAGTGCACTGCAGACCTCCCAGAATGGAAGAGTCACCCAGAGATCATCAGCAAGAGTGGCATGAGACCAGACATAGTAGTCCACTCTCAGTCAACCAAGCAGCTGATCATGATCGAGCTCACGGTGCCATATGAGAACAGAATGGAGGCAGCTCAAATCTACAAGACTGAAAAGTATGCTGATCTGGCAAACAGCCTGAGGAGAGAAGGCTTTCAGGTCAAAATCCTCACTGCAGAAATTGGAGCTAGGGGGGTTGTAGGAACGTCTGCATACAGCCACATGAGACAGCTCTCAGTTGCAGGGAGGAAAAAAAACAGAGCCTGAAAGCAATGGCAGAAGCGGCAGAGAGGTGTCAAGCTGGATCTGGTCAAAGATGAACAAAGGTGAACTTCAAGGCTTAACTTTCCTACAAATATCAGGTGTCCCAGTGGCTCAGTGGTTAGTGCGCGAGTCATTAAGTGAAAAAATGAGCATGTCCAGAGGGTCATGGGTTCGAATCCCACCCATGGCTCGTCCCAAGATGGGGAAAAAAAGGGGCAGCAGAGGGACATCCGGAATCATGAACCGGGGTGTGCAAACCCCCCTAGAGTGTCAGGAGATAAGGGCCGAAACACTTGCTTGAAGGGGGCTTCTCTTCTGAGGACTCTGCTGCCACTATCTCTATGAGTTTCTTTCTACCAAAACAAAATCGTATGATACCGTCAATGTTCAAGACAAAACCAGGGTGTCAAATACATATTGGGGAATGCTTCCTTGTGCATTTCTGGTTGTGGGTTAGTGGCTTCTGAAGAAGACATACCTGTCGAAAATTCACTTTTTCTGTTTCGTATTGTAGAAGACATATTTGTCTAAAAATCGCTTGTCTGGTTCGCATTTTAGAAGACACATCTGTCGAAAATTCACATGTCTGTTTCCTATTGCAGAAGACACATATGTCCAAAATTCATATGGTCTGTTTCGGACTGTAGGAGACACAATTACCAAAAATCCATTTGCCTGTTCGGTGTCGTTGAAGATTCATCTGTCGCAAAGTTACTTGTTTGTTTTGTATTGTAGAAGACACATATGCCGAAAATGTACAGCGTCTGTTTCGTAACGTACATCAAATCAACGTTATTTTACACTTTATTTTGTGTATTGTATTGTATTGTATTGTATTGTACTGCGTTCCATAACCACTCCTATTTTACAGAATGTATGCATTCCTTGTGTATAACGGTGAAAATAATAGCTAGATTTTATAAACTTCTCAAAGAACACCCAGAACCCCGTAACAGAGGTACATCTATACTGGGAGAGAAAAGATATAGAGATAGATGGAGGGGGCTGTTGAGGTTTATACGTCGTGTATTCTTATTTTGAAGTACAAACCATATAAACGTGCGTATTGAAGAAAGAAGAAGAAGAAAGAAGAAAGAAGAAGAAGAAGAAAAAGAAGAAGAAGAAAAAGAGAAGAAGAAGTATATCTGGTCAATTTGTCCATATGTCAGAGGCTTCGTATCTATTCGTGCACATCCATGCAAGCCGTAATACGGTGAATATCAAGCTGGGTTCCGCAAAGGCAGAAGTGCCATGGAACAGAACTCTTAAACCTTTGTACCCTTTAGAAAAAAGCATTTCATGCAGCAGTGGAAGTGGGCGTTCGACAGAATCTGGCAGGAGGTTGTATGAACACCACTGAAAAATGTAACCACAGGCAAACACTAATCAGCATCACCCAGCAACTATACGCCAAAATGACTGGAGCAGGGCACATCCCGGATGGTATTGGAGAACGGTTCAAAGTGAGCAATGGAAGAAGAACCACCGACGGTAGTTTCTACAATCGTAAGGAATCTTACAAAATCCGCGAATCACACAGCCAGACACACATTGATATATGTACATGAAAGCGATGAGGTTTTAAAATACAAAAAAGAAGTATAAAAACAATCTAGTTTCTAATTCGGCTTCTCGCTGTTTAAAATCCACTTAATGTCCCAGACAAACGAGATAAACGTCGAGTTGGCGGGATAGAGATCTATAACAGTATTTGCTAATCATGTTCAAACAATTTCTTGACCTTCACCCTCCTCACCTCCACCCCCATAAACCAAAACTGGTAACGTGTTCTGATTAGTATGGAGAGGCTTTGGGGGGATCGGGTGCAGGTGGATAGCAGGCTGAGGAGGGTCCTTGAGGGGATTGGGGCTGGTGCATAGCAGCGTGAAGAGAGCCCGTTGGGGAAATTGGGGCAGATGGATAGCAGGGTGAGGAGGGCCATTGGGGGATTGGGATGGAAGGAAAACAGGGAGAGAAGGGCTGTAGGGAGACTGGGGTAAGTGGATAGTAGGTTGAGGAGGGTGGTTGGGAAGATCGAGGCAGGTGGATAGCAGGGTGAGGAGGAATTGGGGGGGGATTGGGGCAGGTGGATAGCAAGGTGAGGAGAGCTGTTAGGGGATCAGGGCAGGTGGATAACATGGTGAGGAGGGCCATTAGGATGATCGATTAAGATGGATAGCAGGGTGAGGAGGGCTGTTGGGGAATTGGGGCAGGTGGATAGCAGGGTGAGGAGGGCTGTTGGGGAATTGGGGCAGGTGGATAGCAGGGTGAGGAGGGCTGTTGGGGAATTGGGGCAGGTGGATAGCAGGGTGAGGAGGGCCATTGAAGGGATTGGGGAAGGTGGATTGCAGGGTGAGGAGGGCCATTGGGGAAATTGGGACAGATGGATAGCAGGCTGAGGAGGGCTATCAGGGAAACTGGGGCAGGTGGATAGCAGGGTGACGAGGGCCATTGGGGGATTGGGGCAGGTGTATAGCAAAGTGAGGAAGGTAGTTGGGGGGATTGGGGCAGGTGGATAACAGGGTGAGGAGGGCAGTTGGGGGGATTAGGGCAGATGGATAGCAGGGTGAGGAGGGCCATTGGGGAAATGGGGCAGGTAGATAGGAGGGTGAAAAGGGCAGTTGGGGAGATTGGGGCAGGTGGATAGCAGGGTGAGGAGGGCTGTTGGGGATTGGGACTGATGGAAAGCAGGGTGATGAGGGCATCGGGGATTGGGGCAGGTGGATAGCAGGGTGAGGATGGTCATTAGGGAGAATTGGGACAGGTAGATAGCAGGGTGAGGAAGGCTATTGGGGAGAATTGGGACAGGTGCTTAGCAGGGTGAG
>JADBJO010007081.1:32500-60000 GCA_016801955.1 Conus betulinus
AAATTTTTTTTATAAAATTCTGACAACATTATTCCCAAAAGAACGCAAACTGTCCAAAATATTCAACAAAACACCATGAAACTATCATATTCATGTATGCCTAGCCTTTAAAATATAATTGATTCATCCAACAAAATGAAAAGCAACACAGTAAAGAAGGGTGAAGAAAGGAAATCTTGCAACTGCACTAAAAAAGGAACAGTGTCCCTTAAGCAACAAATGCCTCTATAACAACATTGTATACCAAGCCACTGTGACATCAGAAAAAATGAAAAAGAAACATATATAGGGATTACTGAAAACCACTTCAAAACTAGATATGCAAACCATAAACAGTCATTCAATAAAGAAAAATACGAAAACCAAACAGAACTGAGCAAATACATTAAAGACTTAAAGATAAAAAAAAAATAAACTATAATATATCTTGGAAAATCAAAAAAAGGGCATCACCGTACAATAACATTTCAAAAAGATGCAACCTATGTTCAACAGAAAAATGGTTAGTACTATGTAAACCACACTTAGCAACTCTAAATATTAAAGTAGAAATAGTAAACAACTGCACGCACAAATGGAAATCGTTGTCAACAAACACACCCTGAATAACAACCTGAAAAAACACACACACACACACACACACACACACACACACACACACACACACACACACTCACACGTGCAGCCAAACAGTGACATTGGGTCCTACAAGCTATGTAACATCGGCGGTAGGCGACCCAAAAATCATCCTGAAGAGAGCTAGCTGTGCTCGAAGCAAATTTGAAGAGTTTTAGAGTTCCTTTTAATACTTTGTTTTTAACAAATGCATACATACATACATACATACATACATACATACATACATACATACATACATATATATATATATATATATATATATATATATATATATATATAAATCGCAGTTACTATTCACCTCACAACACAGCATTAGAAATAAACAGTCTCTTCTTTCTTCACAGCTCTTATGGACACAGAATCCTCGGCGTGGTGACCAGTTCCAATTCTCCCAAATAGACTAAAACAATCCCTTTCTCCTTTTCTCTGTCACACGGAAACACCAACCTCTTCACTTTGACGAATAAGTACAGTTTTTTTGTTTGTTTGTTTGTTTTTCTCGTTAATACCTATAGCCACTGAATTCTTCCCGCAGCATATCAGATCAGTCCTTTCCTTCACGAGCACACAAAGTCATCAACATCACGTAGAAGTGGATAAAAAGAGCACATGTACACATGGGTGGAGATACTAACTGAAGAACTTGGCGACGAGTGTAGACCACAGACTGAGGAGTTTACACAGACCCGTCAGTAAAGACAAATCGCGATGATTTCGACAGAGTAGTGTCCCTTAGACTTGGGTGGTCAAACAGCATGGCCACGAAAATAAAGAACGGCGGACATCATTTTGCAGCAACAAACTGCACGAATTCGATATGAAAAAAAAAGACTGTAGACAAAAATCTTTTTACAGATTTCCGAAAAACCAAGCAAGGTATAGTTATGCTCAAAATGAGAATTAGTAGATTTATACACGCACAGACCATGGTTAAGTGTGCGCACACAAAATTACATGTGTGCATGCATGTATGCACAGGTTATGGGTGAGAGGGTGGGTGAATGGGTGAACGAATTGGGAAGGAGAAAGAAGCTCTATATAGATAGATCTGCTCACAAATAGACTAGGTCTAACGACACTGACATAAACATACGTGTACGTCTGAGCACATATCAATATATAACGTATGTATGTGCATGCGTATGTGTGTGTGTATGTGTGTGTGTGTGTGTGTGTGTGTGTGTGTGTGTGTGTGTGTGTGTGTGTGCGTGCGTGTGTGTGTGTGTGTGTGTGTGTGTGTGTGTGTGTGTGTGTGTGTGTGTGTGTGCACGCGCGCGGCTGCGTGTGTGCGCACGCGCGCGCGTGTGTGTGTGCCTCTGCCTGTGTGTGTGTGTGTGTGTGTGTGTTGTGTGTGTGTGTGTGTGTGCCCTGCTGCGCGCGCGCGCATGTGTGTGTGTGTGCGTGCGTGCGTGTGTGGGTGTGTGTGTGTGTGCGCGCGCGCGCGTGTTTGTACGCCCATATGTTTTTGTCTGCACGAATGTGCGTGTGCGTGTGTGTGTGTCAGTGTGCGTGCATAATTGTGTGGTGGTTGTTATGCAATCAGACACACCACATGCGCGCGCGCGCGCGCGCGCGCACACACACACACACACATGCGCGCGCACGCGCACACGCACACACACACACACACACACACACACACACACACATTATACACGTCTGCGAGTTTGTGCAATTAGGCCTTCTGCAACATGCACAATGGGAGCGAATTGTCAGCAGGGCGGGTTGTCAGGGGTAAATGTCCAGAAGTGAATTGTCTACGATTTGCCTGGGGTGAACTGTCTTGGGGTGAACGGTCCTGCACCAAAACCGTGCTTGCAATTGTGCATACATGTCTGCGCATGCA
The DNA here is from genome assembly GCA_016801955.1 of Conus betulinus. Lineage (NCBI taxonomy): Eukaryota > Metazoa > Mollusca > Gastropoda > Neogastropoda > Conidae > Conus > Conus betulinus. The sequence goes on from JADBJO010007081.1 coordinate 34,986, forward strand.
CATGTGTGTATGTGTGGGTGTACCTTTGTGTATTTGTGTACTTGCATGCATATGTGTGTGCACGTGTGTAACCGTGTGCATGCGTGTGTACGTGCACGTGTGTGCGCATATGCATGCTTGTTTGTTTGTTTGTTTGTGTGTGTGTGTATGTATGTGTGTGTGCGTGTGCGTGCATGAGTGTACCTGTGTGTGTGTGTGCGCACACTCATGTGTGTATGTATTTGTGTATGCATCCGAATGCGTGTGTATAACATGCATATGGGTATATGCGTGCGCACACATGTGTGTGAATGCTTTTTGTTAGTGTGTGTGCATGAGCTTCAGTGTGTGCGCACATATGTGTGAATGCATAGGCATGCGGTTAAATGAGTGCAGTTTGTGTGTGTGTTCATTTGTGTACGTTCGTGTGTGTACGTGTGTGTGCGTGCGTGCGTGCGTGTGTGCGTATTTATGTACATGCATGCATGAGTATGAGTTGTATGTGAATGTGTCTATGTGTTTTAAACCAGAAATATGCAACTTTGAATGCAGCAGCAAATACTAAACCTGAATACTTTGACCATCCAGAGCAAAGGGAAGTAATCGAAATTTTGGCTTGTAACAAGAAAGTAAGGGAAAGAAGGCAGTGAACTATCTGCATATACTTATCTGTGGTGTAAAAATACAGCGATGTGCGATAAGCCAAAGACAGGAGATGCGAGGAATATTGAAGACGATGACGATGATACGAGAATAGATATAGATATTGAAAAGACCGGATTCAGATTTGGAAATGTAAGACACCTGCAACAGAGACAGGGAGTCCTTAGCTCATTCTCCAACAATACTAAATAATATACATGCTCTACATACACGCATTTACAACCACACTATTCCCCTACTGTAGCCTGCGTTCGCTCTGAAAATAAATAAACCAAAATCAATGGTATCGAAGACAACAGGTCGGCACTCTGCTCGAGTCAGTCATAATCGTCGGACCTGAAACATTCTACAAATGAATACAACACAAACAGACCATCCTGGCTTCATCGATCTGCTCCTCTGCGGATGAAAGCATCTATTAAACCTGCTAGCACGGATCTCTTACCTCAACAGGTATATTAAACAGCCACAGGCTCGGGAACGATCGACCTTGTGCGGTTAACTGTCGGATATAATCCAGGCAACTGGGTCCAGCCGAACGATTGGATATACCGCAGCGACGGCCTAACACCACTAAGACAAATGAGTTACGTATGTGATGACTCGATTTCCGAACGACTTCATACTACACCTTGCGTCATTCCACTCATACGTAAATCCCATCCCTCCGTTCTCTCCCTCTCTCCTTCTTTCATCCCGCTGATTGTCCAGTCGTACTGTCCATGACAATAGCCCCCTTTTTAGACTTGAATGTCTGGTTTTAAAGATACAACAGGATCATGGGGGAAAGCCCCCATTAAAAACTGGCAAGATTTTCAATTCACTTCATACGACTGAGATAATCAGCGCCGATGTTATCCACACCTGGGATAACCTGTACTGTAAAACAGCACTGTTGTAGATGCAGCGCCCACCTCATCAATCTTCCAATCGTGGGTTTGTTTCGCTGCAATGACTGGAGTGGCTGATGATCAGTCTGCTGGGTAAATTTCTTCCCGTACAGGTATCTCTCAAATTTCTTAATCCCCCAGACCACTGCCAGGCATTCTTTCTCTACGGTGGAATAATTCAACTCTGCTCCGTTCAACGTTTAACTAGCGTAAGCGATTAGTCTAAGACCATTCTCCTGCTCCTGGAGCAACACTGCCTCAACTCCTCTGTCAGATGCATCTGTGCGCAGCACGGACTCTTTGCCTAAGTCGGGCAAACAAATAATAGGATTCTCCGTCAGCTTCTCCTTCAAGGTGGGTGAAGGCTTGCAGGCAACTAGCGTTCCAACAGATTCTCTCTGGTTCCTTCTTGCACGTTCTACCAGAGAGCGACAGTGCAATGGTCGCATAGCTGGGCATAAACTTGAGATAATATCCTGTCAAGCCTAAGAATGCTCTAAGCTCTTTCGTTGTCTCTTGGTTGCTTGGCTTCTTTGACTTTCTCGATGTTCTCCAATCCAGACCACATCTTTCCGCTTCCTACGCGATGCCCCGGGTAGTTCTGTTCTTTGAACCCGAAACGACACTTGGACGGTTTGGCAGATAAATTTGCTTCCGTTAACCTTCTGAGTACAGCTTCGATTGCTTCAAAGGTGTTCTTTCCATGTTTCATTTGCAATTAGGATATCATCCATGAAGTTGTCGACATCAATTCTGTTCATGGGTTGGATTGATTTTCTCATTGGTCTGGGGGGGAAAAAAAAAACACTGCCTGCATTTTGTAGACCAAATGGCATTCGCTTCCACTGAAATTGACCCATTGGTGTTGAGAATGCTGTCTTCCTCTTGTCTTGATCTCTTACTCGACATTGCCAGAACCCTTTCGAAAGATCAAGTTTTGTGTGAAAACTTTGCTTTCGATAGCCTGGAAAACAAATATTCTGGGTCGGGTATTGGTTCGGCATCAAAAACAGTTACTTTGTTCAGATTCCTACAGTTAACGCAGAACCTCACTGATCCATCCTTCTTCTTAACTAATACAACTGGCGCGTTGTAGGGCGATTGAGCGGGTTCGATGACCCCCATCTCTAACATCTCTTTTACCTCCCTCTCGATCGTTTCTACCTGGGAATGAGGCAGTGGGTATTGCCTCACGAATACTGGCCTATCGTCTGTCAGTTCAAATGACACTCTTCTAAATCTGTCTCTAAGGGTTTATCTGTCAGTACTCTCTTGTACTTCATACACAGATCTCGAACTTTGCTTCTTTCTGCTAACAGTTAACCCAGGATCAATGACGATATCTTCTTCGTTTCGTGACTCTTGGTACTCGGGGTAGGTAATACATTCCCTTTGTCGTCTGCATTTGGCATATCTGTCTCCTCTAACACTACGATCGCAATCTCGCAGCCATCGTTCTCCGGTTCGTCGTCTCCGTCTTCCTCAGGTGTAACCCTATCGGTCAATTGCTCTCTCTCGAGGTATTCTTTGAGCATGTTGATGTGGAATACCTTGTGGATTTTGCCGATTCTTATGACGTAGCCGACACTGTTTACTCTTTTGACGACTTCTAAAGGCCCCATCCATTGTAGCTCAAGCTTGTTGCCTTTCACCTGTCTCAGTACAACTACTTTTGCTCCAGGTTTAAGTTCTCTTTTCTTTGCCTTGACATCATAGTGTTTGGCATGACGTTCTGCGGCCTGAACGGAGTTTTCCTGTGCTATCTTGCATATATTATAGATCTTGGTTTTCAGTTCCGTGACATATTCTGCTGTTGTCCTAGCTTCTTCTGTCAGGTCTTTGTCCAGATAGCCCGTAGGATCTGCATTGGTCCCCTCACTTGATGTCCATACAAAAGTTCAAATGGAGAATCCCCTGGACCTGTGGCACTTCTCGACACGCAAACAATAGCGCGGGTATAAACGTGTCCCAGGTCGTTGGTTGTTCTAGTACTAGTTTGTTCAGCATGCTTTTAAGCGTTCCGTTGAACTTTTCAACGAGTCCGTTGGTTTGTGGGTGGTATGAGTAAGTCTTAAGTCCTCTTATGGCTAGCAAATCCTGAACGTCTTTCATGGTTTGGCTCCTGAATTGACTCCCTCTGTCCGTTAACATCTCAGATGGTACGCCCGGTCCTTGTCCACATCTCCACAATGCGTCTGCTACTGATTCGGTGGTGATGCCTTTCAACGCTATTGCTTCCGGATATCTTGTGGCAAGGTCAACCATGACCGGTACGCAGTGTTTCTTGCTCTCTGACATTGGTTTTATCGGGCCGATGTTGTCTACTCCTCCTCCTACTGAATGGTGTATCAACTCGTGGTGTCCTGACAAGTGGTACTTTCCTTATCCGTCCTTTACTAACGGTACGTTGACACGCGTCACATGACCGCAGTATCTACGTATGTCCCCTACTATTCCTGGCCAATAGAACTCGGTCCAGATCCTCGATGTCATCTTCTTGAGTCCCATGTGTCCTGCCATTGGTGTATCATGGGCGTTCTTCAGTACTTCACTTCTGAGCTGCTTCGGAACAACCATTTGTTTTTGTTGACGACCCTTCTTGTCTACGTGTTTCCTGTAGAGAATACCCTCCTCCTCAATGAATGCGGCGTTACCCCTTTTTCTCTTTAGAAGCTGCCCACCTGAACATTCTTTCCAATGTTAGATCTTGTTTCTGAAGTTCTTTTACTTTCTTTGGATCCGTCTTGGTCTTGGCCGGCTTGTTATCGGGTTTAAGTGTATTCGGTTTGACGTTTCCACCTTTCGCCTGCAGCCTAGTCTCCACAGCGGAAACTATCTCTCTGACGGGGTATACTGGGATCCTTGACCTGCTTCTGGTTCTAAACGCTTGTTTAGAGGTCTATGAGAACTGGGTGTACGGGATCCTTCATTACGACAACCTCTACATCGCCTTCACAGTACGGTGAGTGAATGTGTACAACTGCTACAGGTAGCTCTTGTTGAACCGTTCCTGACGTTAGAGTTAGTTTTTTCCTTCTCTCAGTTGTCATCTTTTGGCACGAGCTCTTTTGACACTACTGAGATCGAAGCTCCTGTGTCCCTTATGCCGTCGGTCATCACTCCCTCAACAGACACTGGACAGTGGTTGTCGAACTCGATACGTTTGCACTTACCACATAACTTTTCGGTTGCTTTAACCCCTTTCGTGTTGTCCTTCTTGCCGCTATCTGTGACAAGATTGATAGTGTTAGCAACTTTAGGACAATCACGCTTAATGTGCCGTGTGCTGTTACATGCAAAACATCTTCTTTCGGGCAGAGTATTCTGTTGTCTATTGTCGCCCTCTCTGTGTGTTGGAATTCTTTGTTGTTGGTTGAGTTTTTCGTTTTCATTATTATTGATTGGATCTCATCGGCTTGGTGCAAAATTTGTCTTGATACAAATTGCATTGAGTCAACGAAAGGAAAATGATAAGAATGAACTCTATCAGTTTTGTAATAAATAACTTGCGTTTTCATAATTAGTGATTGGACCTCATCTGTTAATTGAATTTTCTTTCAGGTCAAAGGATTTGTTAAACTTAAAGGATACTAAAAGGCAAAGTATCACAATTCCGTATTATTTACGTCATGCGCTTTTATTGCATTGATGCGTGATCATAACTTTAATGATTTGGTTGTAAGTAACATGATACTCTGACAACTCTGTATACGCCAGATAGACAGACAGACAGACAGACAGACAGACAGATAGACAGACAGATAGATAGATAGATAGATAGATAGATAGATAGATAGATATATAGATAGATAGATATAGACAGATAGATAGACAGATAGATAGACAGATAGTGTGGTGACGAAGAGAAGAGGAGACAGGGAGGAGAAAACAGAACAGAAGAAAAAAAAAAAAACGGGGAGAGAGAGGTGAAAGGCGAGAAAGGAATATGGTGGGGGTGGACATGTATAATGTGTGTATGTATATGTGTAGGTGGGTAAATGGTTTATTCGTTTAGCATCTAGGCCTCAACAAATGGCTGAACAATAATATGAATTAGTCAAAGACATTTAAAGAAGAAAATAGAAAAGAAACAATCGTACGCTCTTACATTACAAAAGAGGCAAACAACATAAACCAGCTCAGAACCAAGGACATACAAAATTATAAATCATACCTCGGGTATCCTACCATCATTTTGTCAGTCATGTTCTTTCCAGCATATCTAGTCGTTCACAATTGCATCCCTACGTTTTAAAAGCTAGGTAAAGAAATATTGCAAACTGTTTTACTATTTTTGGATTCTTTGAAGACATTAACAATGTATATCTAAAAGCATTTGGCTCTCTATAGTATTTGAGTGGTATGAGGTCACGTCGAAGGTCACTGAGGAACGGGCAACACAAACTAAAGTGGATTTCATCTTCTTGGTTATTATTACACATGGGGCAAATTAATTCTACATCTCTATAATTTTTGTATCGAAGTGAGTGCGATTTGATATTACTCACTCCAAACCTGAATTTAACAAGTGCTTGCTTAACAAGTCTGTTTTGTGTCAATTGCAAAATACAGTTCTTGGGTATGACTCATTTTGAATGATCTGTACATTGTAAATCTTTCACTTGAACAAATTCGACTGTCCCCATCCTGCCAGTAACAATCTATCAGTCTTTGTCTAAAACAATTTATGAAATGGTCAACTGATTCTACACCTTGATTTTCCCACACATACCCGAATCCAAACTGAAATAAAACTAATCGAATGTTGGTTACCCAGTTCTTTTTACCTTTCTCATCCAAATTAAGTAGCATCAGGTAAGCTTTGTAGGGGAGGCGATTTTCATTCATCCGTGTCAGTTTGATCCAGTATTTAATTGGTCTCTAGTGTATGCGTTCACATATAATGGGAATCTACCAGTATCTCCATAAATCATCGCATTTTTAGCAGTCCTTTCTGTGACACCTAGAAAGCGTTTAAATGCAAAAAAGTGTACTTTTTCTATGCATTTTATATTTTCATCAAGACCCCAAATTTCTGACCCATATAGAAGTACTGGCTGCACTCTAGCATCAAAGAGTTTACAAAAAATTTCAATAGACTGGATATCATAATTATATAATAATGTCAATATACCAATAACCGCCTTTTTTTACCCCGTGTAGCTAGGTCACCACAGGAGGATGAGAGACTCAATTTTGTAGAAAAATATAGTCCTAAATATTTGTATGTGTTGACTACTTTCATTTCAGAACCGCCCAAATGCCAGTGTTCGTGCGCTGCAAGAAAACCACCCTTTACGAAAAACAATTATATTACTTTTGTTCATATTAACTTTTAATTTCAATTTAGTTGATGATTCATACAAATTATTCAGCTGATTTTGTAACCCTACTTGCGTTTCAGATATTAGTATAATATCATCTGCAAATAACAAAATAAAAAGTTCGACAAGAGTAGGTGTTAGTACAGCCCCGTGTCTTCCGTTGTTAATTATGTCAGCTGCTAATTCATTTATAAACAATGAAAATAAGACAGGACTGCAAACATCTCCTTGCTTTACTCCACGTAGGCAGTTTATGTAATCCGTCATATATGAACCATTTCTAACCCGCGTCTTTAAGTTAGTATACATGCTTTTCACACAATCGAATAATTTACCTCGAATTCCGTTTTTCTGTAGGATAGGCCATAACAATTTCCTTGAAATAGAATCGAATGCTTTCTCGAAGTCAATGAATGCGACATATAATTTACGATTTCGAGACAGTTGTTTCTGAATAACAGCAAAAAGTGTAAAGATATGATCTATAGTTGAGTAGTCTTTTCTAAACCCAGCTTGATGTTCATCTATGATATTATGCATATTAATCCAAACTTGTAATCTATGATTTATGATATGGCTATAAAGTTTTCCGCTGATGTCTGTGAGCGAGATACCTCTATAATTGTTGGGATTGTCTAAATTATCCTTTTTATGTAATGGCTGTATTATTAAAGATTCTGACCAGTTTTTCTGGATAAGTACCTTGATCAAATAGTTCGTTAAACAATTTTTCAAAAAAGTTTATAACGACGTCTGATGTGCACTTAAAATTTTCTCCAATTATACCGTCAGGCCCGAGAGATTTACCACTTTTCAGATTTTTATTGGCGCTTCTTATTTCTTGATTGGAGATTGGTGCATTTAGTACCTAAAAATCATCTTCTGTGTATTCCGGAGTCATTTGATTATTTACTTCACCAATATCCTCAGTACAATCCTCGATCTCCAAAAGATCACGGAAATGGTTAAACCATTTATCTGTAGATATACTATTCAATGACTGTATACGTTTCGGTGCTAGATGGTTCACCTTCTTCCAAAATTCTTCTTGATTATCAATCCTATCCAAGAGTTCGGAAAAGACTCTAGTTTTATTTTGTTTTCTTTTTCTGTCTAAGTAAATTTTTATATTCTCTTCGAGCCTTACGGTAATTATGCAGATTATCTGATTTCAGCTTTTTTATTTGTCATCATTAGCTGCCCTTCGACATGGGCTGCGAAAGATTCTAAGGAGTTTTTTCTTACATTTCGTCTTTCGACTAAACATTCATAATCAAACCAACTGTTTTTCTGATTACGTATACCAGTCCGCTTATTTACGAGCATACATGAAGCAGCATCCAGCATGCAACCATTAAATTCTTTCAGTGCCTTATTTTACATCAACTTCAACAAGTCTAGTTGCCAAATCAATCTTTTGTATTATCATTTTAGACTCAAGAGATCTAAGAAAGATGTCCTTCTTCTGTGGATTCCAATCAATCTTTTAATGTAACTGTTATTTTCATTTGATATCTCATTATCAAAATCATTTCCATTTGTTACCCCACACAGCGAGCGTTCAACAGGCATATGACTTGATTCAATTCTGTCAGCAACAAAAAGTGTACATGTTACATAGCATGCATATTCTTATCTATCATCATGTCCGTCAAACATTCTTCCACCAGACTTATACCACTATCAGTATTATTACTTTTTGATAGAACGGGCTTCCACTTGGTGGCACATAAGTGCACATATATAACAGATTTTTGTTTACTCCGAGACATTCTTTGTCAATAATAAAACACAACATATTATCATACTTACATTTTACTTGACGAACAAATGGAATTAGCGTAGTTTTTAATTAATACAAGAACACCACCTGATCGTCGACCTTGTTTTGAAAACTTTTGGGCAGGACTGCAAAATGCTGTGTGATTTGGAAATTTAAATGCATCGACGTTATCTACATAGGTTTCTACTAAAGTTACAAAGTGAAAATTAGAAATATAATGAATAAAGTCTGTTTCATCCAGTTTTGACACTAGACCGTCTACATTTCCACGTGACGAAAGTGAAATTATTAATCTGTGTTAAACATACCTCTTCTCCGTTATCCAAGTGATGCACAGAATCAACATCAACACAAGTTCTGGCACACCGTACCTGAATCAACATTAACACAAGTTCTGTCACAGTGTGTGCGCACAGAATCAACACCAACACAAGGTCTGTCACAGTGTGTGCGCACAGAATCAACACCATCACAAGTTCTGTCACAGTGTGTGCGCACAGAATCAAACCCCTCCAGCCCAGACCCCACGGAATCTCGGTCCTCCCCCAATTGACACAAAATCCCGCACAGGCTGCTTCTCCACAGCATACCCGTCCACTGGATCCATCCAAGAAAGAGCAACGCTCGTCACAGCTTTCTCCTGGGGAGGTAGTAGACTTGTTGATTTCATAATTATGTAAAGCTTCTGTCGGAAGTTCCTCAGCCTTCTGTTGGCCGACACATCACTTTGAGTCTCTTAGGGTGTCGTTCATTTGATCATAGTACCATCGCTTGCCATCGATCAGGAGGTGGTCGAAAACCATGCTGGCCTTCTTCAGTTTGTCTTCCCTGGCCCTCTTGAGGAACGGCACCAGCTTCTTCCATACCTCGCGGACTCCTTTAGAGTAGTCTTCGGCGATGAAGATAGTGTTTCCTTCATCCAGATATCTTAATTGTCTCTTGGCTTTTAGTACACGTTCTTTGTCCTTGATGTTGGTAAATCTCGCCACAATAGGAGCTTGTCACTTTTCCCGAGTCGGTGAGCTCTGTCCAAAGAAATGTCATTCGTAATCTTCAACTGGTCTTTGATTACACTTTGTACCAGGTTTTCACAATCGTCCCAGGTTTCCTTCGATTTCTGCTTTTTAAGGCCAGAGAAAATCAGATTGTTTCTCTTTGACCTTCCTTCCTGATCGTCAAGCTCTTTTTTTCCACCTGTTCAACTCTGTCAGACAGCTCGCGATTAGTTGTTCTCAATTTCTCATTTTCATTTTTCAAAGCTTCAATTTCCTCGCGTTGTTTCGTCACTTCTTCCCTAAGACCGTCACCGCTTCATGAAGATTGTTGAAGTGAGTATTCAGGGTATCCAGCCGTCGTGACAAGCTCTGGTCCATACCTGACAGGGACTGCAGAACGTCATGGATGGAGGGTTCCCGATCGGACCCCGTCCTATCGGTTGAACCTGTTCTGCCGTCCACAGACAGGTTACTGCTTGCTGACTGGAGTCGCATTTGGCGCATAGTTCCTGTTTCCGTCTTCTTTGAATCTTGACCAGGTCCTGGGTTCAACTCCACATCGCCAGACCTTTGAAGCAGAGTGGCGATCAGAAAGATCAGGGCGAAGGACAGGCGCATACTACGAATTTTCACTGTCTTCAAACACAGCAGTCTACACTGTTGTGCTCGTCTACGCATAAAATTTTGAAAAACGGGCACAAAACCTCCGCAGACGCTCTTGAGATTTAGAGGGCATGCTGGCATGGCTACTCTGCAGTGATTGATTATGAAAATTTTAATGATCGAGGGCAAAAAGACGATTAATTAAGAAAAATGACAATTAAATTCGGAGCCGACTTGAAAACACGTCTTGCCTGGATCAGTGAATTCAATTCAGTTCCAGAGAGAGAGAGAGAGAGAGAGAGAGAGAGAGGGAGGAGAGAGTCAATTCCTTCAGGTTGTTGTTTTCTGTGTTGAACGCAGTAAGGTTTTCTCAGCCTGTATCTTTACCTTAACAACCGATCCCGGCGTGCGACATCCTGGTCTTCCCTCCCACGTCTACTATGCCGCTGTGAACGACTTTCCAGAGATCGTGTCATGTCCTTGCATTCATGGGTCAACGGATGTGACCATGGCCTTTGAGAAAAGATGGCCAGACACACACTCAAGTGACGTCACAGCCGATGGCGAGCTACCAGAAAAGCGGTGTGTGTACGGGTACGGAACGCTGCACGGCTTGTTCTATTTCGAATTGAAAAGTCGTTTGTTTTTGGTTTTTTTTTCGGGAAACTTAATCACGATTTCAGTTTAACATGATTAGAGAGTGTTCATTCATATACCATGATGTAGTCTGACTAATATCAGAAACACCAGAATGATCATTAGCAAAGTGAAGGTTAGCTGTCATGCTTACAAACTGAACTCATTAACAAACGTACCCGTCAATTGATTAATGCAGACCTCATACTCGTGTACATGAAAACACACACACACACACACACACACACACACACACACACACACACACACACACACACACACACACACACACACACACACACACACACACACACACACACATGGAAAAAGAAATAGAGGAAGAGTGAACCTTCATGAATTTCGTCTAACACTGATTTTCTACTTCAGACATATTTAGTCATTTTTGTTTCAGGTACTCCGCACGTCATCTTATTTCAGCCCACTGCTGATGTTACATGCAGAAGCAAGTCTCTTCAGACATGATGTATATGGTAGGGTCAAAAGGTGCTTCTTAACATAGGTTTTAGGGGATAGAGCGAAAATCTGAAAGGCCCAAAGCAAGGTTTCCACAAGAGTATTTGTTTTAACGGCAATATAAGCAGCTTCAGCTGTTCTACCAAAACCTGAAGTTTTTCTTTGGGTATAGAGTTCTTTTTATTTACCTCACCTTCAGTCTTCTCATCTGAGCGCAAGTCTTGTAGAGCATCATGAAAAGCTGGATCTGTTGCTTAATGTCAGTGCCCCCCTTACTGCTGGCTGAGAAATATGGCAGTAAGGTGTCAACATATGACAACATGTCAGACCAGGAGAAGGCTACTGTCCCAAAAATCCACTTTAACCTGCTGTCTGGCACCTGTCTTGCAAAAGACAACAAAGGATATAGATATTTGAATATGAGGGAAATATATAGGTACGCATATTCCTCTAACAGGCACTGAAAAGTATACACACACACACACACACACACACACACACACACACACACACACACACACACACTACACACACACACACACACACCACACACACACCCACACACACACACACACACACACACACACACACACACACATATATATATATATATATATATATATATATATATATATATATATATATATATATATACACACACACACACACACACATACATATTAAAGGCAATTTTGTCTGTCTGTCTGTTTGTTTCTCTGCCGTGCCTAACGCTGGATGGATCTTCACCATATTTGGCATGCATCTTCACTTAACCGACAAAACGGTCTTGACGGGGCCCGATTTTAAAAAAAAGGGGGTAGTTTAAAATAAGTAAATAAATAAATAAATAAACATTTCTACCCTTGCGCCAACAGGGATTCACGCTGAATGAAATTCTCACACACACACACACACACACACACACACGCGCGCGCGGAGCACGAAGGGACAGTAGGGCGGGAAGGGGGTAGAGAATGGGAGCGGGATGATGCCTGACGGGAGCGGGACAACGGGGCAGAAAGACAAAGGCGGGCTGCAAGCTTACACAGTGAGACTGAAGAGGAAAAACACAGGAGCGCCTTGCAGCCATGGATTCACGCTGAATGACGTTGTCACACACAAATGACGTCTTGGAAAAAAAAATCAATGACGTAATTACTAACAATGACGTATCAATGGAGCAGAAAGAGGCAGGAGAGTGTCAAAAGACCACTTGCTGGGCTGCTTTATGAGGCAAGAGCGGGAGAATGGGGCGAGAGGGTACAAGCTACATCAACGCGGGTACGCGGGTATATATATATATATATATATATATATATATATATATATATATATATATATATAGAGAGAGAGAGAGAGAGAGAGAGAGAGACATACATACATACGGAAACACACACACACACACACACTCACACACACACACACACTAAAGCTTCAAAACTATATGCCAGCCTGCATCTGGTAGCCTTCACCCCTGGCCGCTGGCTGCGCGATTGTGTGTCTGGTTATCTACATCTCGACGGCTACGGCTGGACCCATTGACCACAGATCAAGAAAATTGCCCCTGGCCCATGTTTCATTTCGGTGACACTAAATATCCATCAAAACGGAATGTCCGTCTCATTCCCCTGTAACACCCCAAAAGTACTCCCTGCCCAGAAGTACTACTCCGGGGGTACTTCTGGGCCCACGCCAGAATGACGCCCGGGAGTACTTCTGGGACAGGACCCCCCTTGGTCCCAGAAGTACTCCCCCCCCCCCCCCCCCCCCCCCCCGTTGATAACTTTGTAAATAAATGTTTGTTTTCTGTAACTATCTTGTAAAGCTGATTCCTTTAGACAGGGGAGTACTTTTGGTACCAGTCCCAAACTGACCCCCCTCAGCACCAGAGTGACTCCCGGGAGTACGTCTGGGCCCAGCCCAGATGTACTCCCGGAAGTAACTTTGGCGCGGCTCCAGGTGTACCCCCCCCCCCCCCCCCCCCCCCCCCCCGAAACTGAGAGAGTACTTTTGGGCCCAACCCAGACTTACTCCGGGGAGTAAAACTGGGCCGTTTTTTTTAGCGGGACTGCTACAGGACTGCTCTAAAGGCAGTTGGAGACCGTGCTTCTCTGGTCCCTCCCAGCACCTTCGGGTGTTTCTTTTTCTTCTGTAGCAGGTGGGGAGTCTTTCTGGGACCAGGCTCAAAAGTACCCCCCCCCCCCCCCCCCCCCCCCCCCCCCCCCATTTTCATATCTTCTGTATTACAGAGTTTAGGAATGTTGTTTTTCGTTTATGAAGACTTCCGTTGATATCGTTTCAGAATCAACATTGAAATATAGACTGTATCAACTTTAAGGGGGGGGTGGGGTGGGTGGGTGCTTCTGGGCTGGCCCCAGAAGTAACCCCCTTGCACATTTCCTTTTAGTAATGTGTTCAATGTTGTTATATACTGGTTATAAACTCATACATTGACTTTCTGCCTAAATGAACATTGAAATATAATCTGAATCAACTTTAGGGGGAGTACTTCTGGACCGGTCCCAGAAGTACCCTCCTTGCATATCTGGCCATAAACTCATACAAAGACATTCTATCCGAATCAACATTGGGATAATTATAGTCTGAATCAACTTTAGGGGGAGTACTTCTGGGCCGGTCCCAGAAGTACCCCCCTTGCACATTTCCTTTAAGTAAAGTGTTCAAGGTTGTTATATACTGGTTATAAACTCGCACATTGACTTTCTGCCTAAATGAACATTGAAATATAATCTGAATCAACATTAGGGGGAGTACTTCTGGGCCAGTCCCTTCTGGCAGTTCCAGAAGTACCCCCCCTTGCATATCTCCTTTGTTAATGTGTTCAGGGTTGTTATTTACTGGTCATAAACTCACACATTGACATTCTATCTGAATCAACATTGAAACGAGTCTGAATCAACTTTAGGGGGAGTACTGGGCCGGTCCCAGAAGTACCCCCTTGCATATCTCTTTTATTAATGTGTTTAGGATTGTTATTTGCTGGTTATAAACTTATACATTAACATTCTATCTGAATCAAAATTGAAATGTAGTCTGAATCAACCATAGGGGGAGTACGTCTGGGCCGGTCCCAGAAGCACCCCCCCCCTCCCCCCTGTGCATATCCCCTTTGTTGATGTGTTTTTAGGGTTGTTGTTTACTGGTCATAAACTTACACATGGACATTCTATCTGACTCAACACTGAAATATAGTCTGAATCAACCCGACCCAACGCGACGCGACGCGACGCTACGCTACACCACTCTACACTGCACCCCACTGCTCTACACTTCGATGCGCTATACTGCTCTGTGCTACTACACTACACTACACTACATGACACAACACTGCGGTATACTACACTACACTGCACTGAGCTACACTACACTACACTACGCTACGCTGCATTGCACAACACTACACTGAGCTACACAGCACCACACTACACTACTACTCGATTTTGTTGTCGATGTTTGTGTCGTTGTTACCGTCACTGCTGCCGCCACCGAAGTTATTATTGGCGCGTTGTTACCACCACTCCTGTTGTTGCACTTGTCATTTCTCCTGCCGCTGTTATTACAGTAGTAGTAGTAGTAGTAGTAGTAGTAGTAGTAGTAGTAGTAGTAGTAGTAGTAGTAGCTGCAGCAGCAGAAGAAGTAGTAGTAGTATCACCACATGTCCCTCACCATCACTATGTCCCTCGCCATCCCCTTGCCCCTCACTATTTCCATCTTTAAGTCTCTCATCGTTTGGAGCAATGACGGATCTGAAATCCTCCTGCAAGATGCCTACTCACGCAGTAACGAAAAAAAAAAAAAAAAAAACTTGAAGGCCGAACTCACTTCTTACGTAGTACATCTCGCTTGGTGTAGTCGTTTTGGATCTGTTCTCTTTAAGAGTTTGAATATATCTTTCTTCATATTTTTTGGTCCCGTGCGTCTTTAACACGTTGCTGGCTGTCCATTTGGTGACAGCTTGGTCAGTTTAAAGGCTTCAGCAGTAAGGCTGAATAGACATCAAAGGACAAGAAGATAATTAATCAGAAATCTCTCTCTCTCTCTCTCTCTCTCTCTCTCTCTCTCTCTCTCTCTCTCTCTCACACACACACACACACACACACACACACACCACACACACACACACACACACACACACGCTCACACGCTCACACCCACACACACACACACACACACACACACACACACACACACACACACACACACACACACACACACACACACACACACACACACACACACACACACACACACACACACACACACACACACACACACACACAAACACACACACACACACATATACACATACATGTACACATTACGCGCGTGCGTGCGCTCTTACACGCACGCACGCACGCAACCGCGCGCGCGCGCGCGCGCGCACACACACACACACACACACACACACACACATACACACACTCGAGCGCGCGCGCCCCCACACCCCCACACACACACACACACACACACACACACACACACACACACACACACACACACACACACACACACACACACACACACTCACACATATACACATACATGTACACATACGCGCGTGCATGCGCTCTTACACGCACGCACGCACGCAAGCGCGCGCGCGCGCGCGCACACACACACACACACACACACACACACACACACACACACACACATACAGACTCTCTCGCGCGCGCGCGCCCCACACACACACACACACACACACACACACACACACACACACACACACACACACACACAGAGTTCAAATAGTTTTTCTCATTTTTTTTTTCTTATTTTGCTAAAAGAAAAGGCTGCATTTGCTCATTTCATTAAATATGCATAGGGTTTGCTTTTTCGCAAACTAAGCTGATTTTCTGCCGATTTCGTAAACTGAGCAAAGTCATTTCAGGAAGTGAGAAATTTTACAAATATAGCGAAACATGTATACGTATAAAAAAAAAATAATAATAACACGAAAGAGCAAGTTCCCGTCCGTCTTTCTCTTCCCACCATCGCAACTCATTGTCTAAAAAAAAACAATCAATGAAAATAGTAATAAATCAGGATAACAATTTTAGCAACTGAAAGAACGTTAGGTATGTGTTTTTTGACCAATAGATAACAACCTCAAGCACATAAATAAAGGACATACGCGGGGGGGGGGGGGGGGGGGGGGGGGGGGGGGGGGCCCAAAACTCCCCCCTAAGTTGATTCAGACTATAATTTTTATTTTGGTTCAAACAGAATGTCCATGTGAGAGTTTACGACCTTTAAATAACAACCCTCAAACGCATTAACAAAGGAGATACGCAAAGGGGGTACTTTGGGACCAGCCCAGAAGTACTCCCGCTAATCCCGCTAAAGTTGATTCAGACTACATTTCTATGTTGATTCAGATAGAATGTCCATGTGTAAGTCTCTGACCAATAAATAGCAACCCTCAACACCTTATCGGAGATATGCCGGGGAGGAGAGGGGGGGGGGGGGGGGGGGGGGTGTACTTCTGGGACCGGCCCGGAATGACTCCTGGGAGTACTTTATGAAAACAGAGGGGTCAATTTTTTACCCGACCCAGAAGTACATCTGGAGTCATTCTGGCGCGGCCCCAGAAGTACCCCCTGGGAGTACTTCTGGGCGGGGAGTACTTTTGGGTCGTTACACCACCACCACCCCTTCCTCATACCCACTCACCATCCCTGCCAAACAACAAAAACCCTCCTCCTCTACCTCTCTCTTCCTCCCCACCCTTCTCATTGTTTGTCACGAGATAATTCTTAAAATAGCTACTGTCGATCGTAATCCTGGTGTCCAGAGAACAGGCTGTCAAAAAGACCATCCACAGTTGTTAGTTTCAACAAGTGAAAGCCGACGGCTTTTCGACTAATCGCAAGGGAGTGTACAGATGACGAATCACAAGGCCTGAGGTACAAAAGAGCAGTTATGAAACAAAGACGAAGTTGAACCAGTCTAGTTCTCATTCGGCTTCTTTCTTTGATCTGAACGAGAAACATTGTCCTAACATTTATAAAAAAAAAAAAAAAAGAAATTGTCCTAAAGTTTAGGGGTAATAAAGGAAATGTTACTGAATTATGTTCAGCCGTTACTTTTGTTGTCATGCACCAATAAACAGTCAGATCCTGTGATTGGTAAGCAGATACGTGAGGCGTTCTTCGATGATGAGTCCTTGGGGTACGTGGTGGCTGGTTACGGCTACAATACCGAATTTGTGGTCACACCGCAAATCGGGCTTGCGCCTAAACATAGCATCTCTCATGCCTTTTACTGCCTTCTTGAGGTGTGGTCGTTCTTGTGTACAGTCAGTGTTGAGTTAGGTTCCTCTACTCAGCCCCCACCCCCCCCCCCCCCCCCCCCGAACCTCCTAACCAGTCCCCCATACCCTGCCATCGAATCCCACCACCATCTGTCTCCTTCCTCACTCATCCCCTCTGTTTCCGCTCTCCCAGGACGAAGTCCCTCCACTACGTAAAAGTAGACCCTCCACGTTGTAAAAGTAGACCTTCCACGTTGTAAAAGTAGACCTTCCACGTTGTAAAAGTAGACCCTCCACGTTGTAAAAGTAGACCCTCCACGTTGTAAAGTAGACCTCCACGTTGTAAAAGTAGACCCTCCACGTTGTAAAAGTAGACCCTCCACGTTGTAAAAGTAGATGCCCGATGGTTGCGAAAGTAAACCCGATGGCTGTGTGTGCGGCGCGCGCGCGCGCGCGCGCGCGTGTGTGTCCAATAAACAAAATAGGGGTTATATCATTGAACCCTCTGATCAAACGAGTGTCCTAAAAGTAAAAAAAAAAAAAAAAAGAAGAAGACAGGAGTAAAGGAGGAGAAAAAAGAAGGGGAAAGAAGGGGGGAAGCTGGGAAGGAAAGAAGAAATATTTAAAGACAGAAAGGGAAAAAAAGGTAAGAAAAAAAGAGCTTAAGGACGAATTAAGAAAGAAATGACAAAAGGTAGGGAGAGATAGGGAGAGGGGGAAAAAAAAACTCAAAGAAACGAGGAAGAAAAATGAAGAAAGAAAAAAATTAGAAAGAAGGAACGAAGCTAGAATGAAATTAAGGGCAAATGAAGGAAGAAGAATGTGGGAAGAGAAACGAAGAAATTAAAGAAATTAAGAAGAGAAAAAACAAAAAAATGGAGATAGCAAATGAAAACTACAAAAGCAAAAACAAAGTAAAAGAGGGAAGAATGAAAAAAAAGGAGAAAAGGAAGACACAAAAATACAGATTATAAATAAATAAAGAAAGAAAATCATGTAGAAAAAAAGGGAAGAAGACAGGCAGAAAAAACAAGAGGTGAAGAAAAAAAAAAGAAGGCAGAAAAAAAAAGAAAAGAGGTGAAAAAAGGAAGAATGAAAGGAAGAAAGAAAAAGAACATTTTATAATAACAATTGTAATGCTTATTTCTGTAATGCATATTCCATAAAAATGCTCAACAGCGCTTTACATTTCAAGAAAATGGTGAAAAATAGAAGTTATATAAGTCATGCACATGAAAAAAACACAAAGTCTCAAGGTATCAAATACTGACTTGCACAAATCAAATAATATACAAACAGGTACCTTAGTACTATTTCACATCAGTTTCGGTCAGAGACCTATACTGTATGTATGCATGTGTGTGCATGTGTGTGTATATTGTGCGCACATATGTGTGCGCGCAAGGGTGTGTGCATGGAGGTGTGTGTTTGCGTGCATGTGCGCATATGTGCATGTGCGTGTATGCGTACATCTGTGTGTATTTGTACATAATAACATCACAAATATCACAATTATTCATATTATTAATATCAGTAATTAAATATTATAATGACAATAAAAACACATCACACAAAAACTCATGTTTTATCTAAGAAAACTTATCACAGAACATCATATAAATCACACTCACTAAGATCCTTGATTAACACATTGTGTATCAACACTAAAACAAATCACATTGCATTCGCAATTAACACATCGTCTAAAAATAATAAATCAAAAACAAATCACATAAACTTTCACAAAAAGTCTCTCTCATTCTTAAATCCTCTACAAATCACTTCATACCTTTACACACACACACACACACACACACACACACACACACACACACACACACACACACACACACACTACTGGTCTAGAAACATACAGGCAGGAGAATTAATCTAATTAGGAAGGACTAGCACAATTCAGTTTTTCTCAGGATAGATGAGTATGAAAGAGGTGGTTTTCTGATGCCGTTTGAGAGTTCAGAAGCAGTTTATTTTCTTAAGAGACAGGGGTAGAGAGTTCCATACATTTGGGCCAAAGACAGAGAAGGACCGTTTACCAAAGGTATCAAGAGAGAAGCGAGGAACAGTCAGCAGTGAGATATCAGAAGAAAGGAGCGTTCGAGAAGGTTTGTATATCTGCCGAAGATTGGAAAGATGAGGTGGCATGTTCCATGACAAATACACTGGAAGCAGAGACAGGCAACTGTATATTGAATTCTGGCTTTTACAGGGAGCCCATGGAGAGTTCTGAGAAGAGATTTTGCACTCTCACCTCTAGGTATGCGGAGAACAAGGCGAGCCGCATGACTCTGTATGTGTTGAAGTTTATCTACTTGATTGTCGGGGAGACCAGCAAGTAGAGAGTTACAGTAGCCTAGTCTGGAGAGTATGGAAGAGACATCAAGTTTGTCAGCAGCATCGGTGGATAGACAGGAGCGGATCTTACCTGTTCTCCGTCACTGAAAGTTTAGAGTACGGCATAGTTGTTTGACATGTGCATCCATAGACAAGGTTTTGTCTAGGTAGAAACCAAGATGCCTGACAGTTTGTGAGAAGGTTCCATCACAAACAGATGTAGACATAGCAATATGAGTAACCTGATTGATCTTTGAATTTAATTCAAGAAATGGAGAAAGAAAAACCAAAGAAAGAAAGTAAAATATACTCATAAAACAATAAACAGAGAAGTCAACAACCCCCACAGTAGCGCGAAAGCAGGCGCGCGCGCGCGCGCGCACACACACACACACACACACACACACACGCGTGCGCGCGCGCGCGCGCGCGAATGTGAATGTGTGTGTGTGTTTGGGTATCCTTGTTAATTTGCTTCATTATGTTTTTTCATCTTCTCTAGTAGTATTAGCAGCAGCAGCAGCAGCAGCAGTAGTAGTAGTAGTGTGTATAAGTGAGTGTGAACGTGCTCTGTCTCTGTCTCTCTCTCTCTCTCTCTCTCTCTCTCTCTCTCTCTCTCAAAGCCCTACCAAAAATGCGTTTTCCTCAATATTTTACTGTTTGTTTGTTTATGCATGTATTTGTTTATCTGTCTATCTATTTATGTTTTACCTCCACCAAGGTCAAGTTTTCACCCGGTCTGTTGGTTCCATTGTTAGTCCGGCTTGCTGCGAGGTTGCGCAACATACAAACAAATGAAAACAAAAACAAAAGAAAAAACACAACAATAAAGAAGCCTGCCGAAACCGTTTTTTTTTTTTTTTAATGTTGCAATATATACGGAAAGACGCATGGGTCACACAGAGAGAAAAACTCGACTAGGCGCGGATGCAGATAACATTCCTGATCCTCAGTGAAGCAAAGAAGCAAAATAACGTTGAAAAATGGAGGGTGTGGGGCGTGGGGTGGGTGAGACATGAGGTGGGGATGGGGAGGAGAGGTAGGAGGGACAAGAGGATTTGTTGGCGCATTGCAATGACGACTCAAATTGAGCTAGAACTTTGAAACTAAAACCCTCGCGAGGAGATCCGCATTCTCTCGACCGCCCTGTCACTCCTATGTTCGTTGTTGTCAATGTCGTTGTTTGTTGTTGTTGGTGGTGGTGGTGTATGTGTGTGTGTGTGTCTGTATGTGTGAGTGTGTGTGTTCCTCTGTGTGTGTGTGTGTGTGTGTGTGTGTGTGTGTGTGTGTGTGTGTGTGTGTTTTATAGGTATAAACCACCCATCCCTTTTCCTCACTCATTCCCATTGCCTTCCTAGTGCTGCTATCCACCCGCCCCGATCCCCCCCAGTGGCACTCCTCACCCTGCTATCCACCTGCCCCCGATCTTCCCAACGGCCCTCCTCACCTTGCGATCCACCTGCCCCAATCCCCTCAATGGCCCTCCTAACCTTGCTATCCATCTGCCCCGATCTTCCCAACGGCCCTCCTCACCTTGCGATCCACCTGCCCCAATCCCCCCAATGGCCCTCCTAACCTTGCTATCCATCTGCCCTGATCTCCCCAACGGCCCTCCTCACCTTGCTATCCACCTGCCCGGATCCCCCAAAAGGCCCTCCTCATCTTGCTATCCACCTGCCGCAATCTCCCCAATGGCCCTCCTCATCCTGCAATCCACCTGCCCCAATCTCCCCAATGGCCCTCCTCACCCTGCTATCCACCTGCCCCAATCTCCCCAATGGCCCCTCCTCACGCTTGTATCCACCTGCCCCCAATCCAGGGATCAGGTTTGACGTCGGTCATCGGTCATTGACGCATTTAAATTTGAAATGACCTATTGTTTTTTAAGTGGCCAGGTCACATGACTTATTGTTTTTATGACCACCCGGAAAAAACTGGTAATATATGCTCAAGTGGTTGACAAAAATCTGAAACCATCTACACATTTTGTTGCCAATGTTGAATGTGCAGACGGCTCGGGGGCAGGTGTTGCAAGGACCATTGTAGACACGATGGACACGTTTGGAGTTCCAGTTTCCAAGATCATGGGCTTTGGAAGTGATGGTGCGAGTATGATGACAGGCAAAGACAAGGGTGCCACAGGTGCCACAGGTATGCTTCTGCGCCACAATCCCCATTTGGTGAACGTTCATTGTGTTGCACACCGAATGGCTCTGTGCACGAGCCTGGCCGCTGAGTCCATTCCTGCCATGAAAGATTCCACGACGCCTTCTGTAAATTGTTCTATTACTTCAAGCAAGCCCCAGCGCGTGTGGCTAGGTTTGTGAACATCCAACGCATACTTGAGAGCCCGGAACTGAAGATTAGAGAGGTGCATGGCGTGAGGTGGCTATCATTCTACGAGGCCCTTGAAGTGGTGTTCCGGTCCCTCGACCCTCTGCTGACGTACCTCCAGGAGAACAAGGATGAGAAAGCCATTGGCCTGAGAAAGAAGGTTGGTAATACATCTCATAATCTATTTTAATAATGTACTGATTTTTTGTTTATCTCACTACTTTTTTAATTTTAGCGAGAGTCAAACACACACATTACATGGCTTGGCTAGGAAAGTAGCCCTGCACAATAAGCTACAATGTGTGTCTTGTGCATGTCAGTTGCCCCAGACGTCCATGACAGACCATTTAACCACAAATTAAAGTAAAGTTTGTGATGGCAACGCATGTGGTGTTATGCTTTCAGATGGCAACAACGAAGTTCATTTCAATCTACTACCTTATGATGGATGTGATACCAGTGGTCACGAAGCTGTGGCAGTTCTTCCAGAAACAAAACATTGACATTGCACAGTTGGAGGTGAGTAAACACTTCTTCACCGGTACAATACTTGATCCTTTTTTTTCATAATCAGATAATAATGGCTATCACGTATGGCACTTAATATGGCATGTGGAGCAAAGAAATGCTAAAAAAGAGTTTTAAAAAAACACATCATGGGGTTTATTTTCCATGAAATGTTGACTCCTTTGTATCAACTTCTTCACTCTTTTTGTGGTTTTAAGTATACAATCTTGATTTAGAGAAAGTGACATTCTTTTTTCATGCCAGCACTACATTGCATTTTTGTCTCTTTGCAATTGTATTCGGAAATTGAATACAAACAGAAATTCTATGGCAAATGTGGCTTGTTTAACTTTAATAACAGGTCAAACTGTCCGGTGCTATTGGCGAGTTGGAGATGCTGAAAGGATTCCCAGAGTGACGTGGGCCATTATCACCAGCTGCTCCAGTCAGACCTGACAAAACGTGACCTGGCTGCTGACGCACCTGAGTGGGAAAGTGGCTGGTGCTTCAAGGGACATCACGTTATGGGTTGTCCACAGGCCCACATTCAGGGAGCCCTCACTGCTTTCATCAAGAGTCTCATTAGCAACATTGAGAGGAGGTCAGCAAATTAATTTTTATGACCCATTTTTTAATTATTAGGGGACATACTATACTGTTTTTGTCCTGTTTGTCTGTTCGACCTACACTTTAACCCATAAACTCTTTATGATCAGATAGAAATGTCATCTCTTTGAACCATTAACCTCTGTGCACTGTTGACTTGGTTATGCCTGGGTGCTGGCATAGTGTTTTACACCTATCTTTTGCAGACTGTATTCATAAATAATCTCAACAGTCTGGCAGAAGAAGAAGAAGAAGAAGAAAGAAGAAGAAGAAAGAAAAGAGTTTAAGCCAGAAGATAAAGAAGATTCCAACTTTCCAAAGCAATTTAGATGGGGTTAAATTATTTTGCAGATTCTCTGACAGTGCCCTGATGACAGCATTTGGCATACTTGCCATGCGGCCCATCAGCCTCCTCTCTGATGAGGATCTCATTGGAGGGGAGCTGAGAAACTGGAGCACTCCTCAACCACTTTGGACATCCCAAGACCCACACCTGGCAAGAGGGAGGTGACCCCAAGAGCAAGACATCCGATCCAGTGGTCAACGCTGAAGCTGCCAGGAGGGAGTGGGCCTGGCCAAGACCACTGCCCTGTCTCAGGACTATCCACGGGGGGAAATCGGGCCTCTGTGGGCTCTCATGGCAGCCCACCACAGGGAGGACTTTCCCAATTTGCTCAAGCTGGTTGCCCTTTGCCCTGTGTTGCCCTGTACAGACAGCAGATTGTGAGAGGGGGTTCAGCGCACAGAATCGAATTCTGACAGCCCTCCTCAGAAACAGGCTGAACTCTCTCACACAAAACAAGCTGCTCTCTGTCAAGCTGGGCAAGGTGGCACCCGAAGATGCCCTTGGTGCATGGAAGGCTGCAAAACCAAGGGTTATACTTGCGTCATCTTCCCGCAAGGCATAATCGCCTGAGAGCAGTAACTGAGCCAGTCATTTCTAGTCAACGCATGACCTGAAGACCAGAACATCTTGTCAGAAATCAATGACATTCCTAACCTCTTTATTTTCTAGTCAATGAATGGCCAGAATGGCCAATTTTATACATTTTCCTTTCATTTGTGCATTATTAAATTTAAAGTTTGAAAAAGCCCGGGTGATATTTGACCTATTGATTTTCAAAATGACCTATTGATTTTATGTTCTTCCGGTCATATGACCTATTGTCTATTGAACCCAACCTGATCGCTGCAATCCCCCCAGTCGCATTCCCACCCTGCTATCCACCTGCCCCAGTCTCCCCAATGGCCCTTCTCACCCTGCTATCCACCTGCCCCAATCCCCCCAACAGCCCTCCTGACCCTGCTGTCCACCTGCCCCAATCCCCCCAACAGCCCTCCTGACCCTGCTGTCCACCTGCCCCAATCCCCCCAACAGCCCTCCTGACCGTGCTGTCCACCTGCCCCAATCCCCCCAACAGCCCTCCTCACCCTGCTGTCCACCTGCCCCAATCCCCCCAACAGCCCTCCTGACCCTGCTATCCACCTGCCCCAATCCCCCAACAGCCCTCCTGACCCTGCTGTCCACCTGCCCCAATCCCCCCAACAGCCCTCCTCACCCTGCTGTCCACCTGCCCCAAATCCCCCCAACAGCC
>JADBJO010007081.1:75000-80000 GCA_016801955.1 Conus betulinus
TTTTCTCTCTCTGTTTGTCTTTTTCTTTCTCCTGTCTCTCTTTGTCTTTTTCCTGTGCCTCATTTTCGAGAGCACGTGCTGCTCAATCTTTACATCGAGTAATAGAATTAGCCAGTTTTTTTTTTCGCCGTCAAAACCAAGCTGGTTGCCCAGTACACATTAAATGACTCCATGACTGACTATGAAGCAAGAAACCGATGAGAGGTAAGCTAAGGTAATGTTGCTTGTAGCCCAGCCGACCGCAAAGGACCATATCAGGGCTGTCGCCGCGTTGCAGTCAACTCAAAAGTCATCATTAAAAAAAAAAAAAAAAAAAAAAAAAAAAACTTGCTCACACAACTCTCTAAAAAAAAAAAAAAAAAACTTTCTAAAAACACATTGGAAATTTTGTTTAAAATCTTACTTCCGCAAAACTACGACCAGATGAAAAATGTTAATGTCCTTCAGACATTCAAAGGTCACATCAGGTGGGACATCTCTGAATAAGGTTTTCATGGAGTCTGCTGTAAAGTGTTCATGTCTCACATTATGAAAGTCCCACACTCTACAACAATATGTTTCACTGTGAGTGGTACATGACATGGAATGCACCACGAAGCTTCTTCACCTTTTAAAAGATAAGAATGGGCGTGAAAGGAGAGGCCTGTGTGCAAACGGCACAAAACCGTTTCTTCTTTACGGCTGCCTGGGGAACATGGTTTAAAAACTCTTTCAGGTTTGGACGGACTTTAAATGGTTTGTTATCTGTTTGCGAGATCCATTCCTTTTACCAGAGGTCTTTGACATAAGCCTGGACTTTGGGTTTCAGATCAGTGTGAGGGATAGACAGTCTAACCAACTCTTTCTTTGTGGCGCTCTTAGCAAGTTCATTAACCATTTCGTCGCCTCGAATGCCCACATGACTGGGAACCCAAAAAAAAACAAACAAAAAAACTGTTATATCCATCTGATGTCAGGGAGGTGTACAGTTGGAATAACTTCAGCAGTTGAGGATGATTGAGGTTACGGCCGGCAATGGCCTACAAAAAGAAAAAAATTAAACATCAAAAAGGAACATTAATCAGATAAAACTTAGGCTTAAAACAATACGGAGTAATGGAATTTGACAATTTGGACAAACGGAATTTTGTGTTCCAAGAGCAAAGCTGGGAATAGCACAGGTTACTGCACAGCGTAAAAAACAAAATGAGTGTAATTGAAGTGATAAACGACTCAGCGATAAACAAGTTAAACAATGTATGAAAATACAATACGAAAGCAACCAAAATAGGAAGCGCAATACAGCCCACGCCATCAGGATATTGCTTCAAACCCGGAGCGCATAACGTGTGTGTGTGTCTGATGGACAATACGACTGGACAATCAGCGGGATGAAAGAGAGAGAGAGAGGGAGGAGTGGAGAGAATGAAGGGTACGTATGAGTGGAATAACGCAAGGTGTAGTATGACGTCATTCGGAAATCGAGTCATGGCTTAAGTAACCCATTTGTCTTAGGCCTAGTGATGTTAGGCCGTCGCTGTGGTATATCCAATCGCGCGGCTGGACCCAGTTTTGGATGGGTTTTTAGAAGATGTATTTTAAAGAATTGTGTAAATGAAAGACTTGTGTGTTGATTTTAACGTGGTGACAGCCCTGATATGACTACCTTTGCGGTGGGCTGGGCTATAGGCAACATTATCTTATCTTATCTTATCTTCGTGGCAAATGTCAACTTGCTTTAAATGGAGACATTGTTTCTATAAAAATTAGCAACTGGATGAATGCTAATCAACGGAACATGGTTAGCATGACGTGTGTCAACAAGTGTCAGAACACAGAAATAGTCACACCTGCTTGTTAGTCCGGGCGCTATTTAGGGGTACCTTGTTTTGTGTTAAATATTACGGTTTTTTGTTGATCTAACATGCTTTTTGGGGAGCTGAATCCAAATCCGTAGGAGGCCACTTCGTAAATGTTGGGCATTTTGAGTTATTGCGTAAATTCCAAGATGACCGCCACCAGATTTGTAACTGCAAATATAGAGGACAAATGATGCCTGATTGTGACTATTTTATATTGAATTTTGGTCTCAATCAAGAAAATTATTCAGTTAACCAGAATGATTCATAGTATCTAAATTTTTATCCAATTTCAGTATGTTTTATCCGATTTTCGCTTTTCCGAAACGGCTGCCATTGGAAGAAAACAGTGCCTTTCTTTACTATAATTGGCATGCAAAATCAAATCAGTGAAGCCGACTGTCTGAATGGAAAGGAAGTGCTAAAAGGGAATCCTTCTGTCCTTCCAAAATTGTAGCATCAAATAATTAATGGTTGCATGCGTAGAATAATCAAATACATACATAAACAAAGTTGATCCGTGTCCAACAGGATCTGGCCTCAAAACGTATAGTAATAACAGTCGTAGTGAACTATTTCTTACAAGTACTAACTTATCAGCGAGCGTGAATGAACAGCGGGAACTTTAGAATCTACAATATCAATGATCAGTCATATATTTTCGCTTACACGCATTATTGCAGACGCGCACGCATCCACTTACAGAGAATATACTCAGACACGCACACGCACGCATACACTCGAGCACGCACGCACGCATGCACTCTCTCTCTCTCTCTCTTAATAGAGAGAGAGAGAGAGAGAAAGAGAGAGAGGGGAGAGAGACAGATATCTAGGGACCGAGAGAGAGGCAGACTCTCTCTCTCTCTCTCTAATAGATAGATAGATAGAGAGAGAGAGAGAGAGGGGGGAGAGAGACAGATAGACAGAGACCGAGAGAGAGCTATGCTGTAGTGTGTGTTGTAAGATTACACTGAATGTACGTGGGTTGATCTGTAAGACCAGCGTTGTGTCTTACCACTAGTACAGAGTATATTGTTGTTGCTAGGACCAAAGGTGTGTCTTAGGGCAAGCAAGTTAACTTAGTGGTATATTGGACAAGCGGTTATGTTCTGTACGAGTTAACTTGATGTTTGGACAGAGTGTCCATATGTTTAGATGTACTTGTGCGCGTATGTCTAAACGGTAGTCAGTTAGGATAGAAGTGAAGATTTTCATTGACTGGTGAGATCAAGGATTCATGGTGTGAACCGAAGGGTGTGTTTACATTACGGGATCGATTCGTGGTAATAGGAATGGTTAAACTTATTGTTCCTTGGATCTCTGTGTATCTTTGTTACTTTCTGTGGTAGATGATTACCGATAGGAAAGTGAGCTGTAGGCGAGTTCTGGTTGAGAATCGTCTGTGCGTACGATACGAGTGTAGGTAACACTCATACGCATCTGTTAGGGAGTGTATTTTACGAGTCTGTGTGAGGCTCACATCTTCCTATTAAAGTGTGTATTTACGAGTCTGTGTGAGGCTCATATATCTCTGTTGGAGAGCTGTATCTAGTGAAGACAGTAATTCACGTAGTTTGGTCACTTTGCTATTGTAGGAGAATTGTCTACAGTGAAGTAGTGATTAGATCCAGCCCTGGAACTAGTCAGTGCGTAGATCTGCATAGCATCAAGCAAATCCTTGAATCTAGTGAAAAGGTCTTACGTATCTCTGTATTTGACGTCATTGTAGTACATAGGCGTCAGTACTAGCTGAAATGGATGGTCTAGCTCAGCACACAAGGTTGGCCGAGGACAGGCAAGTGGGGGCCGAAGCGATTCAAGGCGCGAGCGCAAGAGGTACTACGGCGACACGTTCAGAAAGTTCAGTGCCCGTTTCTAGTATCTCGTCCACGACCGTTACGATCGTAGAAGAAGGAAAGTTGCTTGGGCTCACCGGTACAGAGCTCATCCAATACGTTAAGGAAGAGAGAGAAAGGAGAGAAAGAATAGAAAGGGAAGAGCGAGAAAGAATAGAAAGGAAAGAGAAAGAAAGGGAGAGAGACAGAGAAGAAAGAAGAGAAAGAATGGAGAGGAAGATACAGAGAGAGAGATGGAAGAAAGAATACGAATGAGAGAGAGTTAGCAGTGAGAGAGAATGCTCAGTCGAACGTGAGACAGCAGGGTCCAGATGCGATAGAAAGTATGAAAATCCGGTTACCATACTTTGATGATCGTGATTGTATTGAATCTTGTATCAGTCAATTCGAACGGAACTGCCAAAATGAAGGAGTGGAGTGAAGAAACATGGGCCACGCGGTTAGGAACACTGTTAAAAGGAAAAGCTAGGGGTGTGTATACCCGACTTAGTGATGAACAGGCCAGTGACTATACCATTCTGAAGAAAGCACTGTTAGAGAAGTTTCAGTTAACTACCGACTCGTACCGAAGGAAGTTCAGATCAGCTACGCGCGAGCCGAATGAGTCGTTCAGTGACTATCTGGTAAGACTTGATTTGTATTGCCTGAGATGGATTGAGCTGTCCCAAAGACAAATCGTTCGAAGATGTTTTTGATCTAATGTTGCAAAAACTTTTATTCTCCCGATGGCAGTGTGCAATGGCAAGTCGGAAACTGTTCCGTGCACTGAAAAAACATCGTTTGAAGTCTGAAAGTTAAGTTTGATATATCTGTTATTTCTCCTGTCTTTCTCGCGTTGTTCTACATAATTCCTGATAGGCAAACCCACTAATATCTAACAAATATATCCAAAGCAGCCTGAATGTATCCGACCACTCGTTCCCGACACGCAACATTAGAAAAGGTTACACACAAGATTTCTCTCGTGTTTGAGACTCCACATTTAGTTCGTTCATGCCCATGTCAAATAACGGTTGGTGACTACAATGCGGTTAGTCGACCGGGCATTATCCATTGTAGCTTCATGTGCAAATCGGCCAGTTCGGGTCGAAAAACTGGCACAAAGCGGATTATCCTCGTCACCGAACACCGTTTTATTTCGTGTCCTCCTAAGCCTCTTTCATGTGCTCTATTCTAGTCAGTTCCCATACTTTTGACATTATAACGAAGGGACTGAATTTTGGCATCAAGTACTTTGACATCATAACGAAGAGACTGCATTTGGCATTAGTACTTTGACATCACGACGAAGAGACTGAATTTT
>JADBJO010007081.1:90000-119874 GCA_016801955.1 Conus betulinus
AGACTGGCACAGCCTTTTAAACTTGAATAAAGTCAGACAAATACAAAGAATCTAATAGTGGGGGAAAAAAAACAAGCGCAGGCCAGCAACTAAATTGTCTTCATAGTAATGACTTGGCAAAACTTTGAACTTAAGGAGGGGGAGGGGCAGGAGGTTGAAGATGTAAAAACTGGGAACATGAAATTAAGAAAATATGAAAACTCTTCTCTGGCTGCATAAGGGAACCATCGCAATCCCTTTTGAACGCAGATATATTTGTATTGCCTGCTCCGTGGTCATCGCAATCCCTTTTAAACGCAAATATATTTGTATTGCCTGCTCCGAGGCCTTTCGTCCGCTGGATCGGAACTCATCAGGGAGACACGACTGACTGTATCTCTGCGCTCCTGGCGTCAAATAGAGACACACCACAGTCCATAATACCGTGGTGTTCACACCACCAAGGGTGCAAAAAAGAATCCAATAGCACCCCCGAAGCAGCCAGCGAACAGTAGTAAAGGAAACCAAACGAAAGTGTGGGGAGGAAAAAAGTTGCTGAAAAACTACAGATATTATAAAAATAGTATAAAATGTAGGGGGCAATCTTTGAGCCTACGCTTGAGGATCCACCCAAGGATGCAAGGGAGACCAAAAGACAAAGACAGACAGAAACAATTACAAATAACCTCGATTTAATCAAAACGAAATTGGAAATGAAATGAGGCAGGGAACAGTAAACAATAAACAGTAAACAAGTGGGGTAGTCTTTGCTCCCATAAGGAAACCTAACACAGAGCAACTTTCATTCAAGACTGGCACAGCCTTTTTAAACTTGAATAAAGTCAGACAAATACAAAGACGAACAATCTAATAGTGGGGGAAAAACAAGCGCAGGCCAACAACTAAATTGTCTTCATAATAATGACTTGGCAAAACTTTGAATTAAGGGGGGGGGGGGGGGGGGGGGGGGGGGGGGGGGGGGGGGGGGGGGGGGGGGGGGGGGGGGGGGGGCAGGAGGTTGAAGATGTAAAAACTGGGAAAGGCCTCAGAGCAGGCAATACAAATATATCTGCCTTTAAAAGGGATTGCGATGGTTCCCTTATGCAGCCAGTGAAGAGTTTCATATTTTCTTAATTTCATGTTCCCAGTTTTTACATCTTCAACCTCCTGCCCCCCCCCCCCCCCCCCCCTCCTTAAGTTCAAAGTTTTGCCAAGTCATTACTATGAAGACGATTTAGTTGTTGGCCTGCGCTTGTTTTTCCCCCACTATTAGATTGTTCGTCTTTGTATTTGTCTGACTTTATTCAAGTTTAAAAGGCTGTGCCAGTCTTGAATAAAAGTTGCTCTGTGTTAGGTTTCCTTATGGGAGAAAGACTACCCACTTGTTTACTGAAATCTTTTGGCCAACGATCTTTCAGTTACCAAGCCCCCCTTGTCTGGAACTCTCTCCCCTCCCAGCTCTGCTCTTCACAGAATCTCTCTGCGTTCAAATCTGGTCTCAAAACACATCTCTTTCAGAAGTCCTTTCGTCTTTCTTCATAGCGTACGAGTTAATGCGTGTTTCCCATGCAGTCTCCATCCCTTCGATCTTTCAGTTTCCAAGCCCCCCCCCTTGTCTGGAACTCTCTCCCCTCCCAGCTCCGCTCTTCACAGACTCTCTCTGCCTTCAAATCTGGTCTCAAAACATCTCTTTCAGAAGTCCGTTTGTCTTTTCTTCATAGCGTACGTGTTTCCCATGCATTCTCCATCCCTTCGCCTCAGTATGTGCACGCGCACTTCCGTGCCTGAATGCTTATGTGCTTTTGCGTGTGTGCGTTCGTATGTGTGCGCTTACGCGCGTGGGTTTTTGTTGATTCGTGTTGAGTTTGCCCTTCACGGACGGTCGCCAGCCTACTCAGCCTTGCTTTAGCAGTGTGAAACACCCTTAGCAGTGTGTCTGCTGGTTTCACACGAGACTGTCACCATTTGGCTGTCAGTGGAAGGGCTTGGCGTGCTGTCCGTGTATTTTTTTTTCTGCATCCCCCACTGCATTTTTTCTTTTCCACTTCTTGTATTGGGTGACAGAGTGTGCCAGCGGTTTTGTGCTGCCTGCACGTGTTTTCTGTCCCAGTGCAGTGGGATCACTTTTGTCTGCTTCGGTGCAGATCAGCGGCTGGTCCTTAATCTTTTTGGGTTGGAGGAAACCGCTGCGTTTTGGGGGTATCTCTATTCCCAACCACTGGCACATCTTCCCTTTGGTCGCCCCAGACCGGTTTCCCTTGGTGGGGGAAACGGCTGAACAGCCCCTGGGTTCTTCGCTGGGCCAGGAGCTGACCAGCATATCTGCCTCTTCATCTCCCCCTTTCACCCGCCGTTTTGGTGAGTTTCGTACTCAGTTATTTAGGCAAGTTTTTTTTTTTTTTTTTTCCTTTTTTTTTATTTTTACAAGTTTAAATTCATGTTCAGAACATTCTCTTACAGTTTTTTTGTGTGTTGTTACCTTTACTGGTAACGTTTTCCTTAGATACAAATTCTCCCGTTTTATTAGGTTTCCTGGGCACCTTTGGAAAAGGTACAAACCTTAGTGACCAAGTCAAGTTTTTTTGCACTCCTACGTAGCCGGGAATCCAGTCAGAAGGGGTCATAATTTGTCTTTGGGGAGAAATTAGTCTGTTTTGGGTTAGTTTAAGGTTCCAAGACTGGGTTCCTTATTCATATGTCTATATTGTCTATTCTTCCTTTTCTTATAGGTAGTTGTCTTTAATTGACAAACACTCGGGACGAACGCATCACGCTAATTGGAGTGCCTGTGTGACTAAGATTAAGTCGGAAAATAAGGGTCTCCTATGCCGACGCCCATGCTTTGGACTCGGTCCCGTCTTGTTTATCTGTTTTTGTCAGCCCTATGTTTTTGTGTCATATTTTGTATTGTTTTAAGAATAATTTCACTACTTTATCCCATTGTGAAAAAGGGATGAGATGTTTAACAGTTGTTGTCCAGTATAATTTTGAAAACACGTGGTTAGACTTGATCAAATAGAGTCCCCGCTCACGGTACACACGCATGCGCGCATGCACACCCAGACACACCCTGATAATTTGCCCTGTACACGTATTGATCGTCGCTGCAGGGCGTTGACCCTGTTTGTCTCAGACGACCGGATCCATCTCTGGACACCCCTGGAGGTCTGTCACGTCTACCCCTCCCATCTTCTGGAACTGGCGACGTGGGACCGTGACTTCTTCAACGCTGCTGTTCTGGCTGATCCGTGTGGCCCTGGATGTGGGACAATTTAGAAGTGACCGTGCGTCGCAGGAACTTGGAGAGACTTGGGTGATGTCTAAGTGTATTCGTGTTTGTGTAGTGTTGCCGTGGGCGTGGGACTGTAATAGGGAGTGAATTACGAGCAGGTTGGCATGGTTGATGAGGAAATGGTGAAGTCTGGCTGTTTTGGAGTGACTGAGTGGAAATGGTTGTGATTGCTTTGGTAGTGTGAAGGTTTTTTTGACCTGTCTTGAATCTTATTTAGTCTGTCTCTCCCCTATCATTCTTCTTTCATGATGAAATTCTTTTATTAGTTGGGCTGGCAGTGGAGTCCCAGGGGGAGGGAGGATTTGCTTTTCTATGAGCTTTTGGGTTATTTTGTTCCGTAGGTAACTTAGAACTGATAGGTACTTTCCCCTCTTCTTTACCCTTCTATTCTTACTTGGTCTCTCCTCTGTCTTCAGTCTTCTTTTGTTAGACATCTCTCCCCATAGGGAATGAATGAGTATTGCCGATCTATAATTAATAAACTGTTATTGTCTTTGTAAATCCTTGGGTGGTCTGGTTGAGTGAGTGTTTGGGTGTTTTTGCTATCAGTTATTGCCAGTGTCGAATTTTCCCCCTTTGTCTTTCCCTTCCTTACAAGGTCCTTAACCTTGACAGTGGGGATGGGGGTTCGTTCTTTTCTTCTATTCCCAAATTCTTGTCGAGCGTTGTTCATATAATGTCATGTGTGGGGGGTGGCGGTATGTGTGTGGGGGTGGGGGAGGTGGGGGAGGATAGAGTGGGGGGGGGGGGATGTGGCTTGTGCATCTGTTTCAGTGCTTGCTTTGTGACCTATTGTTTTGATGCCTTTTTCTCAATATTGTGCAATGTTTATGGAAACTTTTATTTTTCCTCTATTGTGAAGCGTTCTGAGGATGAGTCTTCTTCTCTCATCGAAGAGCTCTACGTAAGCTCGATTTATTATTATTTGTAATGTTTTCAGCTCTTGTTGCAATCTTTAGATCTATAAGGATTGTCAAAACGGGGAATTTCAATGTTCATAATCACCAATACCTGCCATCAAAGCGGCGTGTTCCACACACTGAATTTGATGTGCTGCCATCCACCGTGTTTATCAAGATTCGTGCAAATGTAATACACACAAACATTGAGTCGCGCAAAGGAAATGTCCCCAACAGAACAATTTTGTCGACCTATTTCTTTTGAACAGTGCCTTCAGTTCATTGCTAATTATTATGATCCGGTTTACTGAAAGACAAAGGCAAGGGAACGTCTTCTATATTTTATGTTCAGCTCCAGTCCGTGCCGGACGAAGAGTTTTGCTCGCTCGGATGTTTGTGTCTGCATGTACGTTTGTCTGATTTCGGTTTGTCTACCGCCACATTCACATCCAAACGGACCCAAGGCATCATCTTAATCTTCTTCTGTCTTTGCACACACACACACACACACACACACACACACACACACACACACACACACACACACTTACCCACTCAGAGAGAGAGAGAGAGAGAGAGAGAGAGAAACACATACATCCTGATATTCTGTTTTTTTTTTCTGATATCTTTGTATTCGCAAAAAGAAAAAACGTAGAAAGGAAAGGGGTGTGTGTGTGTGTGTGTGTGTGTGTGTGTGTGTGTGTGTGTGCTGCGGAAGTATTGAGAGGCATTTAAAGGATTCCACTTGTCCAAGGACAGTTCATGCTCCGACTGATTCATCGCAATATCACGAGGAAATGTCTTTTTAAAAACAAAGTTCCTCCGGCCAGTGACGAAAGACGTAGTGTCCGTAGCGAAGACGATGGACTGACTTTGAAAAAGGATCTTTACTGCCGAAAGTGATTTAAAAAAAAAATGGCCGATTAGGCCAGAGACGCTGTTGATGTTGACAAGGTGAACGTGTTCTTGACACAACTGAAATTACGCCTGATCCTGATACCGGAGGTGAAGAGAGGAACATCTTGAAAACGTCAACCGAAAGTGGCCTGCCGATTTCCGTTCAGGTCAACAGGTGGAAGAATCGACAACACAACTGTGGACGGTGCTGTCGAACTCTTTGTTGTCAAGTCAAGGCAAGTTCTTCCTGTTGCGAGAAGGGAAAGCACACCCAGAAAAAACCGCAGCCCCTGCAGGAAGGGAATGATCCAGTTCGGCCAAACGATAGCTCACTGCATGAAGAAATGCAGTCCGCTATTACGGGTGAGGTCTCGCTTACAGCCTGCTCGGTGATGTCTGCTGTGGGAGAAGTTAAAGAAGTACTTGAAGCTGGACTCGTTGTTTGGTGTGGGTGAAGTTGGACTCGCGGTTGATGCGGGCAATGTTGTACTCTGTGGGTGATGTAGTCGAAGTTGGAGTCGTTGTTGAAATGGACGAAGAGGTACGACTGGTTGTTGAGGTCGGGGAAGTCGGACTGGTTGTTGAGGTTGGAGAGGTTGGGACTGGGTTGTTGAGGTCGGAGAGGCAGGACTGGCTGTTGAAGTCGGAGAGGTAGTTGATGTCGTAGAAGTCATAGAGGTGGCACTGGTAGAAGAGGTGGATGAAGTGGGACTAGTAGCGGAAGTTAAGGTCCTGCAGAACATGGGCTGAACGAGTACAGTAACATACTGAAGGGAAAAAAAAGAGACAGACAAGAGGGCAGGCGGCTGGGTTGAAAGAGGGAATTGGAGAGGGAGAGAGAGAGAGAGAGAGAGAGAGAGAGAGAGAGAGAGAGAGAGAGAGAGAGAGAGACGAATACAAATATGTTTTACTGAGGTTAAGATATATAAGCTGATGGCTTGTTATGTCATGTCATAAAAAACACTAACAAAACAAAACAACAAAAGAAAAATGAACTGTATCAAAAGCAACAAAAACAACGCATGTTTAAACAATCCCTCTCTCTCTCTGTACACACACACACACACACACACACACACACACACGCGCGCGCGCGCGCGCGCCCGTGCGCGCACACACACACACATATATATATATGTATATATGTATATATATATATATATATATATATATATATATAGTTTATATCATGTCCTCATAAAGACACAAACAAAGCAAAGCAATAATGAACAATTTCAGTTGTATCAAAACGAACAAAAAACAATACGTGTAAAAAAAAAATTATTATATATATATCTATCTATCTATATATATCTATACATATACATACATACATACATTCACGCATATACATATATACACACACATATATATATATATATATATATATATATATATATATATTAACTGCTCGAACCTTTTGACCTCCTTTGCATCTTTAAATGGATCCTCAAGCAAAATCTCAAAGATTCTCCTCTACATTTTATACTATTTATATAGTGATTTTAGTTTTTCAGCAATTTATTTCCTGACCACACTTTCTTTTCGTTTTACTTTTCTACCCTTCGCTGGCTGCTTTGGTGTATTGTTGGATTCTATATTTGAACCCTTGGTGATGATAATACCATAGAATTGTAGACTTTGGTGTATCTCCATTTGATGCCAAGGGAGCACAGACAACCACCCCTGCCTCACGGATAAGTCCGATCCAGCGGACGAAGGGCCCCAGAGCAGGCAAAATGAATGATTCTGTCTTCGTGATGGATTACGATGATTTTCATATGCTGCTAGTGAGGGGTTAATGTTTTAAATATCTATATCTCTAATGTTTTTTTTTTTTTCAATGAGTTCATAATATATAATCCTTGTCCAGTCATTAATGTCATGACGGAGGAATTGTTAACCTGCACTCGATTTCCCACACAACTACATTGTTCAACATAACTCTCAAACATTTTTCAGTGCTCGAAATGTTTCACAACAGAGCCCAGAGAGAGAGAGAGAGATGGGAGTGGGGAGCTACGGATATCGACATGGAAACGGATATTTTATTCGTCTAGATCGTTGTCCCTTATTCAGAATTGCTGTAGAAAGAATATACCATGAAATTATGAAAACAAGTCAATCAGATTTCCAATATGATACACCAATACTAGCCACACCGATAATTCAGGCTAAAATACACAAAAGCACACAAAAACAGAGAACTAAATTTTCAGCAAAGACGTCTTTTCCTGACGTTACCAACACAGCAAACAAAAATGCACAGAACAGTGGTCCTCTGATAGCGGTAACTATGGAGTGCAGGAAATGACGTCGCCAGGGTGGTGCGCTGGAGGTTGGAGTGCTTGACCTCTTTGACTTTCTCTTCAAAGTTGCTTGCAAAGTGAGGCGATTGCAGATGGAAATCTAAACAAATCTTAACATTCTTTTCAAGTACTGTATCCGCTAAACATGAACAAACGAATCACAAGACAAAACACGATGCGTTTTGACCCCTTAGGTCTTCTACAGGCCAGATAAACAACATTCTTCCATGTACATTCGTGCTGTTTTTCATCTTCTTCTTCTGGTTTTTTTCCTTTTTTATTCCGTACTTTACTTTTTTTTTTCTCATGTCAAAAACTACTGGCATTTCTTAACCGTGGGCAAACACTTTATATGAATTTATTTGAATTTATAAATATACAGATAAATAATGAATCAATTAACAATAAATGAATAAAGAATAAATCCACCTTGTCCCCCTCCCCCTGCCCCCTTCTCACCCCAACCCCCACTGTCACCTCCCGTCTTGCTTCAGAGGAATAGTAACACTGCCTATGAACCTACCGTCCTAAAGCGAACGCTGTAATAACCAGTGTTAACTGCCGTTTTGCTCCCACATTCTTGCTCTGTTTTTCTTGCTCATCACCCCTCGCGCTTGCTCACCCGCACCCGCATGTGGCAGATGCTGCTTGCTGACAGACCCCGAGAGTGACGTCGTAGTTGAGGCCTTCAGTGCAAGTGAATGCCTCTCCGGTTCCTCCACCGTTGCACTGGACGAACATCTGACAGTCGGAGCAGTCGGGGTACTGCCCGGCAGCCTTCCCCATACAGTCTCCACTGCCATTTAGGCACTCGGTAAACACTGGGCACACAGACATCAACAGAGGTACTGGTATCTTTGGAAAAAAAAAATTAAGGACCTACAGCAAGAAAATTCCAGTGTCTGGTGAATTTGCCCCCCCCCCCCAAACACACACACACACACACACACACAAACTATAGACACATACAAGTAAGAGAGACAGAGACAGGAAAACAACGACAAAGTAACCTATTGTATGCGTCAGTTTCTCTTTCCGTTAAAATCCTTTACAACTTCGACACAGAACAAGAGAAATGTTGTCTTTAAGGACAAGAGGTCAGACAGGAAATCCAAGTATGTACTGCCATTTTAGTCCACCTCCACCCCCATCCCCTCACCGTTCCTTCAGTCACCATGAACACAGTCACTTGTTTTGAATTGTCTATGGATTTATGCGTCATTTATTCTCTCAGATGGAGGACCAGAGATCACTGGCAACATTCTGCACAGAAAATGTTTCTTTAATAAGGTGTACTCGTGCGCACGCGCGCGCGCGCGCTTGCACACACACACACACACACACACACACACACACACACACACACACTAATAAGCACACAACACACACACACACACAACATAAACACACACACACACAACATAAACACACATACACGCGTGCACGCACACGCACACGTACGTACACACACACACACACACACACACACACACACACACACACACACACACGCGCGCGCGCGCGCACACATCCACACACACACAATACACACACACACACACACACACACACACACACACACACACACACACACACACACACATACATACGCACACGCGCGTGCGCGCTTGCGAAACCAGATGTATAGCGCTGGTTTGTGGCTAGTTTGCTCTTCTCAATACAAAGCTCCAGTTTACACTGACACTCTGTTGTGTCGACAATACGAATACAAACACAAAATAGTATGATACAGTTCAATGCACACAACAAAACCAGGCTGTCAAATACATATTCTCATACATGGACAAACGCAAGAGCTCTGCCATAGACACAGATCAAATTAGAAACTTCAGATATATATCAACCATACACACGCATGCACCACACCACTCAGAAAATGATTATATTGTACTCTCTTTGCGACATTGCCATTTTCATGCTGATTGCTCTTTGGGGAATGCTGCCTTGTGCATTTCTGGTTGTGGTTAGTGGCTTCCGAAGAAGACATACCTGTCGAAAATTCACTTTTCTGTTTCGTATTGTAGAAGACATATTTGTCTAAAAATCGCTTGTCTGGTTCGCATTTTAGAAGACACATCTGTCGAAAATTCACGTCTGTTTCCTATTGCAGAAGACACATATGTCCAAAATTCATATGGTCTGTTTCGGACTGTAGAAGACACAATTGTCGAAAATTCATTTGCCTGTTCGGTGTCGTTGAAGTTTCATCTGTCGCAAAGTTACTTGTTTATTTCGTATTGTAGAAGACACATCTGCCGAAAATGTACTTGTCTGTTTCGTAATGTACATCAAACCAGCATTATTTTACACTTTATTTGCGTATTGTATTGTATTTTACTGTATTGTATTGCGTTCCATAACCACGCCTATTTTACGAAATGTATGCATTCCTTGGGTAAAACGGTAAAAATAATGGCTAGATTATATAAACTTCTCAAAGAACACCCAGAACTCCGTAACATAGGTACATCTATACTGGGAGAGAAAAGATATAGAGATGGAGGAGAATGTTGAGGTTTATACATCGTGTATTTTTATTTTGGAGTACAAACCATAAAAACGTGCGTATTGAGGAGGAGGAGGAGGAAAGAAGAAGAAGAGGAGGAAGAGGAAGAAGAATATCAGGTCGTTTTTTTTCCATATGTCAGAGGCTTCGTATCTATTCGTGCACATCCATGCAAGCTGTGGTACAGTGAATATCAAGCTGGGTTCCGCAAAGGCAGAAGTGCCATGGAACAGAACTCTTTAACCCTTGTACCTTTAGAAAAAGCATTTCAAGCACCAGCGGAAGTGGGCGTTCGACAGAATCTGGCAGGAGGTTGTATGAACACCACTGAAGAAATGCAACCACAGGCAAACACTAATCAGCACCAACCAGCAACTATATGCCAAAATGACCAGAGCAGGGCACATCCCGGATGGTATCAGAGAACGGTTCCATAGTTCAGTCGGGAGTGTGTCAGGGCTGCCTTCTAGCACCCATGCTTTTTAACATTCCTGCAGTGCATCATGAATAATGCACTTGAAGTTTATTTTATCAAAAGTGAGCAATGGAAGAAGAACCACCGACGGTAGTTTCTACCAATCGTAAGGAATCTTACAAAATCGGCGAATCACACAGCCAAACACATACATTAATATATGTACATGAAAGCGATGAGGTTTTAAAACAAAAAAGAAGTATAAAAACAATCTAGTTTCTAATTCGGCTTCTCGTTGTTTAAGATCGACTTCATGTCCCAGACAAACGGAATAAATGTCGAGTTGGTGGGCTAGAGGTCTATAACAGTATTTGCTACACCTGCTCAAACCATTACTAGACACCCTCCCTCCTCACCTCCACCCCATAAACCAAAACTGGTAACGTGTTCTAATTAGTATCGAGAGCCGTTGGGGAGATCGCGACAGGTGGATAGCAGGGTGAGGAGGGCCGTTAGGAGGGATCGGGGCAGGTGGATAGAAGGGTGGAGGAGGGGCCGTTAGGAGGGATCGGGGCAGGTGGATAGCAGGGTGAGGAGGGCCGTTAGGGGGGATTTGGGCAGTGGATAGCAGGGTGAGGGGGGCCGTTAGGGGGGATCTGGGCAGGTGGATAGCAGGGTGAGGACGGCCGTTAGGGGGGATCAGGGCAGGTGGATAGCAGGGTGAGGAGGGCCGTTAGGGGGATTTGGGCAGGTGGATAGCAGGGTGAGGAGGGCTGTTGGGGAGATTGGAACAAGTGGATAGCAGGGTGAGGAGGAGGATGGAAATGAGTGAGAAATAGGGATGGGTTGTTTATACCTATAACACACACACAGACACACACACAGAGTGAAACATTCATAACCTGTGTTTTTGACGCAAATGACAGCTAGTTGATATTATCATTGAACACGACCCAACAGGTGTCGGCTTCTTCTGGGCGATAAATTTTCATCTTGCAGCCTGTGCCTTGAAAGTAATAATAGCGTTTCATGACCCAGGAATAAGAGCAACGATTTCACAGGGTAGTCGCCCACCTGAAGTTCAAAACAGTGGAACTTACGGTTTTGTCCCATACACTGGTGGACCAAGAAGACCGTGATGATCAGGACTCGTAAAGCCGTGCCACAGTCCATCGTCTCTGTGTGGACATCAGTGACAGTTAGTTATTGTCTTATTTTACGGTGTTGAAAACGGAAGGGGGTGCAGGTAAGAGAGAGAGAGAGACAGACAAGAGAGAGACAGAGAGAGAATGTGTGTGTACGAGAGAGAGAGAGAGAGAGAGAGAGAGTGTATGTGTGTGTGTGTGTGTGTGTGTGGCGTGATCATGGGCGCCTGCGTGCGTGCGTTCGTACGCGCGCGCGCGTGTGCATGTGTGTGTGTGCGTGCGTGCGTTCTTACATTACATGTGTGTGTGTGTGCGCGCGCGCGTGTGCGCGTGCGTGCGTGCGTGCGTGCCAGAGTGCACGTGTGTGGGGGGGGGGGGGGTAGGGGGGGGTGGGAGATGGATGGTGGCGGTCGTAGGGCGAGTTTATATGTTTTTCGGTAGGAGTGAAGGGGTGGGGTCGGAGTGAATTCGTGTACAAAGTTGACATGAACAGGTCATCGTCTTTTCATCATCATCATCATCATCATCATCATCGCCATCATCATCATTATCATCATCATCATCACATCATCATCATCATCATCATCAACATAACTATCATGAAAACTGCAGCGGTGGCATGCAGAGGAGTAGGTCAGATTCTTCCTTCCTGAATGATTCGAGGTTTTGTAAACATTCACGCAAACCCAATTTCATTTTATGTATTAGATATAAGACATTCTGTCGATGAAGTTCTAATGCATTCGCGTCAAAGCTCTGAACTGGAAAATCAATTGACCTTTAAAGCAGCATACAACGTTGATACTTGGACATTCTGTTCCCGTGTGTGTGTGTGTGTGTGTGTGTGTGTGTGTGTGTGTGTGCGCGCGCGCGCATGTGCCCGCTTACTTTACCGAAAGAAGGCCAGTGTGTGTGTGTGTGTGTGTGTGTGTGTGTGTGTGTGTGTGTGTGCCCCAAACGTTCGCATATATATGTGTGTATCAGTTTCAGTTTCTCTCTCTCTCTCTCTCTCTCTCTCTCTCTCTCTCTCTCTCTCTCTCTCTCCCCCCCTCTCTCTCACACACACACACACACACACACACTTTCTCTCTCTCTCATGCACACAGACGAGTGTGTACGTGTATGTATCTGTATATATGTCTAAACTGAACATTAAACAGATCAATCATCTTAAATACAACAGTTAGTGGGAAAAAAATTAACATATAGCAAGAAAACAAAAATCCATTCACTATCTTAACACAAAATGAATTAGCTCAAAACTATCTAAATAAAAACCCCAATCGGACTATGTATTAAGTATTCAGCAATTTCGATCATCAGAGAATGATTCGAAAGTAGATCTTGCAAGTTTTTTTTTCAGAAAACGTATTGGATCGCAAAGATGTTGGTAAGAAAGTAGTCAACTTGTGACAATTGAACAGAATATGGTTCAGTGTTATCTCTTTACACACAATACATTTAGTATTTCTTACTAAACTTTGTTTTTAAAGCATTTTAGCTTTAATCGAATTATAAGGGAAGATATTTGTCTGGAATAATAAACTGGAAGATCAGTCGTCGTTTTTCTTAATACAAGGTCTAATGGAAAAGCTTCCCATTGGTTGGATGAAATCTCGGTAGGCGTATCAACATTTGTTTGAGCTCTCTTCCGTGCCGTGCAGTCGATTCAAGGGTACGATAGCATTCCACTACTACTGACGGTTTTTATTTTCAGCTCAGAAAATGACCCTGCTTTTTTAGCACCTTTTTTTTCGCAGCCCTATCAGCCAGTTCAGTTCATTTCCAAGTATACCAGTATGCGAAGGAATCCAGCAAAATTCTATAAAAATGTCTTTAGACGCCAGACAGTATAAAGATATTTAATTTCAAACACAAGGTCGGGTCGGGTCGAATATTGGAGGAGTCAAGGGCAAGTAGGACTGATTTTGAATCTACAAAAGAAAACTACCTGAGCGATGTTTATGGGAAGATCTGTTAAATTCCATTGCCATCATTATAGCTACTAATTCTGCTGTAAATATAGATAAATTGCTACCCAGAAAGAACGATCTTTGAGTTTTTAAGGGAAGGAATACAAATGCTGCACCAACATTTCCATCATCTAAAACTGAACCATCAGTAAACACCTGAAATGATTTTGATATCTTTCGTATACATGTGATTTTGCTAAATTTGTGATGATATTAATATTTTACTTTTTTTTTTGATATCAGAATAACCAGTATCAAGAATAGGTTTTGGTATCTCCCATGATGGAATAAATGAAGAAGATGGTTTTTTAGCCACTTCTTTAATATCTATTTTTGAACATTTTGAATGTAATTATCACCAGCACTCGATTTTATGACAAATTTTGATGCAGCTAGTTCACGATAATCATCAAGGGGCAAGATTCCAGCTTCTCTATATGTCTTTGCGTTTGAGGCATGAATAGGGATACCAAGAGCAAATTTAATGGCTTTGCAATCCAAACTTTGTATTTTTTTTAGAAGAAATTTTGGAGCGCGCTAAGTACACTTCTTGACCATACGTAAGTTTTGATCTAACAAGAGCGATAGAAAGATGAAGTAGAGTTTTTTGAATCCATTCCCCAGGTAGTCTGCTTATGATCTTTAGTAAATTCAAACTTTTCCTAGCCTTTGTTAATATGTATTCAAAATGAATATTCCAAGATAATTTTGGAGTAAGGAAAAGTCCTAAAAATTAATACTTTGTTTTATTCTAAAGGTTCCCCTAGAAGTTTGAAGACTGGTAAAATTTTCTGGATTGCTTCCTGCATTAAACAACATCATATTTGTTTTTTCAGTGGACAAGGACAGACCATTTTTTCTTTCATATAGTTCCCTATGCTATCTAAATCTCTTTGATATAGTCTTCTAGCATAATTCTGTGCTCTTTGTGGGGTTGACTTTTTCAGAGTTACTTCCATCCACATACAGATATCATCTGCGTATTGCACTAGAACGACATTTTTGGAGGAGCTGCTTTTGGGAGATCGTGAATAAGGATGTTAAAAAGAATAGGTGCTAATACTGAGAGCCTTGCGGAATTCCCATGTCTAGTTTTCTGAGTGTTGAGTGTCTTCTTCCTACTCTGGCTACATACTTTATTATTTAAAAAATGATTTAATATAATTGTACATGTTTCCAGATATTCCAATCAGTTTCAGTTTGTATATAACAGCGCCTGTGCCAGACTTGGTCATAGGCTTTTTTAACATCAAAGAAGGTAGCGAGTATACTTTTCCTACGAGCAAACTGACGCTTTATTTGAGTAGATAATTTAACCAAGTGCTCAACTGTAGATCTTCCTTTCATAAATCCAGCTTGATTAATTGGTATTACATTGTTCTTTTCACAAAAGTGCATGAGCCTATTTAGAACAATTTTTTTTCTACAAGTTTACCACAATGGGAAGTGAGAGCTATAGGGCGGTAGCTGTTTT
The DNA here is from genome assembly GCA_016801955.1 of Conus betulinus. NCBI lineage: Eukaryota > Metazoa > Mollusca > Gastropoda > Neogastropoda > Conidae > Conus > Conus betulinus. The sequence goes on from JADBJO010007081.1 coordinate 104,911, forward strand.
TGTCATTCATTGGTTTACCAGGTTTTAAAATTGGAATGACTATTTGAATCTTTCCATATTTTGAGGAACAACGCCATTTTCCCCAGCAATTCTGAACTATATGATGCAGGAAAACAATGCAGTTATCAGGGAGATGTTTTTAACATTTCATTGCTCACAATGTGTGTGTGTGTGTGTGTGTGTGTGTGTGTGTGTGTGAGAGAGAGAGAGAGAGAGCTCGTGACTTTAATGTATGGCCTCCAGCCTATCCACATGGGACACGTAACATGATATTGTTTATGCTATCGAAAATGAATGATTTATATAGAAATTTTTTTTTAAAAAGGATGCTCATTTGGCGATGATAAAAGCAACAAACTTAGGTTTATGACATTTCATTTCAACTGTTTCCTCTCTAAAACGTACAGTGTAATGTACAAACATGGCAACACCTCTCATTTTGACAGCATTTTCGTTTTGCAATAGTGCCTTTAACTGGACAGGAATGCTATCTTTTATAGTGTTAATGAATACATTTTTCTAGAGAGAGAGAGAGAGAGAGAGAGAGAGAGAGAGACATTTGAGAGAGAGGAGTGAGAGCACACACACAACACACACACACACACACACACACCAGAAACACACTTATTTTTTGCGTGCACGCGAAGACACACACATACATACACCTACTCACTCAGAGAGAGAGAGAGAGAGTAGAGAGAGAGGAGACACACACACCACACACACACACACAGACAGACAGACAGACCAGGAGACACAGATGACATATCCCCTTACCACTAGCTGTCCTTCACTGCTTGCTAGATGGACGATGGTGCCAACGAAGATTTCGTCTTAACTTTTTTTTTTGTGAAAAAATGCCTGATCCTCTTTTTTTTTTTCTCCCCTGTACTTTGGGCTCCTATTTTCCCTTTTATAACTTTTGTAATCTTTTAAAAGTCTAGACGACGGCGTTGTTCAGTCTGGCTTGTTGGGGCGTGAGTTTGGATTGTGGTCAGATGCGCAGGTGTTAGAATCGTAGTCATAGGTCGTTTTCGCGTTCTCTGTCACAGTGAAACGCGTGGAGGATGATTGGCTGGTGGAGTCGGCGCGTGACTTGACGGTGGAGTTCAAGACAGCGTCGAGGGAATGGATGGTCGAGGACAGGGAAGGGGTAAGTGGTTTGGATGCAGGTGTGGAGGGGGGGAGGTGGTGGACACATTAGGAAATCTTACAAAATCGGCGAATCACACAGCCAGACACATACATTGATATATGTACATGAAACTGATGAGGTTTTAAACCCGAAAAGGAAGTCATTAAACAATCTAGTTTTTAATTCAGGCTTCTCACTGTTTTAAAGGTCCAGACAAACGCGATAAATGTCGAGTTGGTGGCTAGAGGATTTGCGTAATCATGTTCAAACCATTACTTGACCCCCCCTGGCCCCATTCACCTCCACCCAATAAACCAAAAACTGGTAACGGGGTTCTAATTAATATGGAGAGTACCGTTGGGGGATCGCAGGTCAGGAAGGCGATGGGGAGTGAGTGATGGAAAAGGGATGGGTTGGTTTATAGCTATAAATATCACACAGACAGACAGACAGACAGGCACACACACACACATCCGCGAAGCGCGCGCGCGTGGGCGCCCACGCGCGCAGCTCACGCACACGACACACAACACAACAACAACACATATTAATTGACTTGTTGACAACACCGAAGATAAGAGTGAGAGTGGGCGATCGAGAGAATGCGGAGCTCCCTGCAAAAATCAAATTAGATCCCGTTTACTTTCAGAGTTGTAGCTCAATTTGCAACATTGCAATCCCGTCAACACAATCCTCTCGTCCCCTCCTACCATCTCCTCCCCTATCCCCATCCCACTCCTCATGTCTCACCCAGCCCATCCGCCCACCACGCCCTCCTTTTTTCAACGTGATTTTGCTTCTTGCTTCACTGACGAGGATCAGGAATGTTATCTGCATCCGCGCCAAGTCTGACAAGATTGTTAAACATTCAATATACCTGTAAAGCCTGAACGAGTTTTGCTCTGTGTGTGACCCATGCGTCGTTTCCGTATATATCGACAACATTTTGAAAAAATACGGTGTCGGCACGCCTTCTTTATGTTTGTTTTCTTTTGTTTTTTGTTTTTCATCATTTGTTTGCATGTTCCCGCAATCTGGCAGCAAGCCGGACTAACAATTGAACAACAGAATGGGGTAAAAACTTGACCTTCTTGGTGAGGTAAAACATAAATAGATAAATAAACTAAATGAATAAATAAACACATAAAACAAACAAATTAACAGTACCAAAATGAGAAAACGCATTTTGATAGGCCTATGAGCAGAGAGAGAGAGAGAGAGAGAGATGAGAGAGAGAGATTAGCGAGAGCAGACCTACAGCCTATTATATACCATACCATATACATAATATATATATATATATAGTTTCATATTTCAATACATAATGAACACACACACACAACACAACACCATCTTCACACACACACGACTTTCATTCCAATCAAGACCACCATGGCCAGCCCTTGGCCCATGGCCGCTGGTCCCTGCGCGAGTGTGTGTCTTGGTTATCTAGATCACGATGGCTACGGCTTGACCCTCTAACCCACAGATCAAGAACATTGCCCCTGGCCCTATGTTTTCTTTCAGTGACACTAAACATCTTTCAAAACGGAATGTCCGTCCAGCCACAGTTGTTCGTCTCAACAAGTGAAAAGCCGGGCGGCTTGTCAACTAATCGCAAGGGAGTGTACAGTGATGACACAATCACAAAGACGGAGTGAACGAAATCCACAAGGCCCTGGCATAGAAAAGAAGCACATTATGGAAACAAAGACTAATAAGTGAACCAGTCTAGTTCTCATTCGGCTTCTTGTTCCGTTTTTACGTCTTCATCGTCCGATATCTCGATCTGAACGAGAAACGATGGTTCCTCAACATTTTTTTTTAAGGTGTCCTAAAGTTCAGGGTTAGATCAATGAAATGTTACTGAATATGGCTGTCAGGCCGTTACTTTTGTTGTCATGCACCGATAAACAGTCATTCCCTGCACGACTGTTAAGGGGTCTGCGCTACCAGCCAATACGTTTGGTCCCGTGCTTCCCGATGGTGAGACGTCCCTGGGGTACGTGGTGGTGCTGGTTCACGGGTACAATACCGAATTTGTGGTCAAACACACCTCAAATCGGGGTTTGCACCTAAACATAGCATCCTCAAAGTCTTTATTACTGGCCTGCTTGAGGTGTTGTCAATTCTCCGTGTACAGTCACGTGTTGAGTTCAGGCTCCCCCCACTCCCGCCCCCCCCCCCCACCCCCAACCCTCCTAACCATCCCCCGAACTCCCACCACCAGCCATCTCCTTCCTCACCTCATACCCCCTCTGTCTCTGCTCTTCCCAGGACCGAGTCCTCCACTGCGTAAAAGCAAACCCGATGGTTGCATGCTCCGCGGTGATTGTGTGTACATGTGTGTGTGTGTGTGGTGTCCCATAGTCCAAATAGGGGTTGCTATCCTTGAACCCTCTGATCAAAACGAGTGTCCTTGCCCGTAAACAAAAAAAAGGAGGAAAACGGGAGAGATAACCCGAAGGGGGAAAAGGGGGGGAAGGGTCGGGGGTGGGGGGGGGGCTAGGAAGGCAACACCCCCCGAAGAGATGATTTTTAAGCCCAGACACAGGAAGAAGGGAAAAAAAGGGCATAACGGAGAATGAGAAAAGACAACTGCACGGAAGGAATGGAGAGATAGGGAATAGGAAAAAGATTCCCAAGAAACGAGGAAGAAAAATGAAGAAAGAAAGCAATTAAAAGAAGGAACAAAGCTAGAATGAACGGTTAAGGGGAAATGAGGGAAGGAAGAGACTGTTGCGAGGTAGAAAGGAAGAAATTAAAGACACTTTAGAAAGAGAAAAACAAAGAATGGAGATCGCAATATGAAAACCCCAAAGCAAAAAAAAGTCAAACTAAGCATCAGAAGGAGACAAATGAACAAAAGGCATAAAGGAAGGCACAAACCTGCGATTAAAGAAAGAGACGCCAGAAAATCATGTATAAAAAAAAGGGAAGACAACATGTAGGCATAAAAAAGAAGAGGTGAAGAACAAAAGAGGCAGAAAGGAAAGAAAAGAGGTGAAAAAAGGAAGAATTGAAGGAGGCCGAAAAGAAAAGAACATTTTATAATAATAATTGTTAAATGTTTTATTTCTGTAATGCATTATTCCATAAAACTGCTCAACAGCGCTGCTTTATACATTTCAGAAAGAAAAATGGTGAAAAATAGGAGGTTATACAAGTCATGCAAATTTGAAAAAACTACAATAGGAGGTAAAGCCTCAAAGGATATCAAATACGGACTTTGCCATCACAACAAATTAAAGTGTTAACTGCGAGGGACACCATTAGTACTTATTAGACACAATCAGTTTCCGGTCAGAGTGCAATATTGTATGGATGAAGTGTGTGACATTGTGTGTACCTATGTGTGCGCGCAAGGGTGGGAAGGGTGGTGCGTGAGGAGAGTGTGTGGTCGCGTGCATGGGCGCATGTGTGCATGTGCGTGTATTTATGCCGTCCATCTGTGTTGGTATTGGTACATGTACACCAAATCTCAACCAAAATATCACAATTGATTCATAGTTATAAGCAGTCAAGAAATTAAATATGATATGACAGTAAAAACAAATCACATCAAACAAATTTCATGTTCACTTAACTATGGAAGGAACTGATCACCGACGCATCAGAATAAAGCATATAAATAATAACACCTGCTAGGATCCTTAATTGAAACCACTAGTATATTCCAGTTCATACGAACCTTTAAAACAACTTCCACATTGCATTAGGCGGGCTTTCAAGCTGTTCAACCTCAGGCGATCTGGCAGGCTGTTACATGCAGAATGACATAATGATTCGTTCATCGGGGGACTTCTTGCGTAATTGCTGATGACTGCCCCCCTCAATGCCAGCAACAGAGCAGAGATGCAGCAGTGGTCCCCCATGGACTGCTCTCTCACGAGCCTAAAAACACTTCGGCACTCACCATCAGCCCCAAAAGACGACGTGGATGTATTAGCCTGACACCTGGGTAAACCCTACCAGGAACCAAACACACGGTAGTCAGGGGCAGAACTTACAGGCAGAATTTGACAAAAACTACGCTACCTATCATGTGCAGCACAGCACACTCTACGAGCTGTGGAACTTTGACCGCAGAGGTCCAGAACCAGGACTGCCAAAGCCAGCTCTGTGTTGGAGGAGACCTCGCTGTGAAGGGCTGGTCTGGGAGTGGAGAGGACCAAGCCTTACCACCAAGCTGAAGGTTCTTACCATGCAGTGGTACTAACCACTCTCCTCTATGCCAGTGAGACCTGGAACTGTCTACAAGCAGACATGCCAAACAAGCTCAACCATTTTCACATAAGCAGTCTCCGCAGACCCCTAACACATCAAGTGGCAGAACACAAGTCCCAGACACTGTGGTCTTGGAAAGGGCCACCGATCGCCACGAAGGTCTGGCAATCTCGTCAAGGTCAGATAGTCGCCTGCCAGAACCGAACCCGCTACAGGGAAGCGCAAAGTATGCCAGGGGGGAGCCAGAATTTGGGGTGGGGGGGGCATGCAAATCGTCAAGAATGGCCAGATAGGTCGACAGACGAGGGCCGAAACAACTGCTGTGTACAGAGAACTGAGGTCAGGGCAAGCGCAAAGTTTGGGGGCAGAAGGGGCCAAGAAACGTTTCAAGGACTGCCTCAAAGCGTCCCTCAAAGGCCTGGACATCAACCCTCCTCAACACCTGAGTTGCTTGCCCTGGACCACACAGCCTGGCGAAAACAGTATCACAAAGGTGTGCATGTACATACAGGTCGAGAAGAGACAACAGCAGAAGCTGAGAGAAAGCGGCGAGCCGCGCGCAAGGCCAGAGCTACTTCCACATCCACTGTAGCGCCCACCACCATGTGTCCCCCCACATTGTGGGCGTTCTGTTCCAGGGCCCAGATTGGCCTCACCAGACACCTGCGGACCCACCACATCAGTCCGATCTTCCATCTGACTGGCTGAGTACTGAGTCATGGTCATCTTCGAAATCGAGGACCTCATAGAAGAAGCAGAATGTATTTATGTATTTCGCACATCTCCTCTGTCTCTCAGTCCAACCCCTCTCTCTCCCTCCATGCTCTCCGAACACAGAACACACACCACACTATCAGCACACCGCAGACACCACAAGATTCCACATCACACCCCATTCCCACACACACACCCCCCATCACTGGTTACGCGCTTTCGGTTTTTGAATAGAGTATCCTTGAATGGCGTGGGCTGTATTTAGCGACCTATTTGGTTGCTGTTCGTAGTGTATTTCGTATATTTGTTTTGCGTGTTATCGCCGAGTCGTTGATCACTTTCTCACAATCTTTTTTTGTTTTTTTTTTTACTCTGTTTAATAACCTTTTCCAGCTTTGCTCTTGGAAACAGAAAAATCCGTTTGTCCAAATTGTCAAATGCCATTACTCTTTATGTTATGCCTTAGTTTATGTAATTTATGTTAGCCTGAGTGTTTATGTAATTAATGGAGGCCACTTCTTGATGAATTTTATACTAGTAATTGAGGGTAATTCGAACTGTACACCCTCTCATGAAATCAGATGGATATAACATAGTTTTTGCTTGGGTACCACAGTCATGTAGGCATTCGAGGCAAACGAAATGGTTTGATGAATTTGCTAAGCGTGCCACATAAGAAAGAGTTGGTCAGATGTCTGAACCCCCTCACTGATTGATCTGAAACCCAAAGCCCCAGGCTTATGTCAAAGAACCTCTGGTAGAGGGACTGGGACAGACTATTTACTATTTCCGAAATCGTCCAACCTGGAATACTTTTGTACCATGTTCCTAGGCAGACCGTAATGATAAACATTTTTTGTGACCGTATACTGCATACAGGCCCTCCTTTTACTTAAAGCCCATCTTGTCTATGGAATAGTAAAGGTGAAGCAAGCTCAGTGGTGCATTCATGTAAGTACCAAGCATAGTGACAACATATTCCCCTGTAGAGTTGTCGGGATTTGCATGATGCGTGAGACATAAACACTTTGTCAGCAGACTCCATGAAACCTTATTCAGAGATGTATCCACCTGGATGTGACCTTTGAATTTCCTGAAAGAGATTACCATTTTTTCATCTGATCTTAGTTTTACGGAGGTAAGGTTTTAAAACAGAATTTCCTATGTGCGTTTAGAAGTGTGTGTTTAGGTAGTCTGTGTGGAGTAAGTTACTTTTTTTTTTCCTTTTGATGACTGTGTTGCGTCGGCTGCAACGTACGGCGACCAGCCATGATATGGCCCTTCCACGGTCGGCTGGCTATACGCAACATCACCTAGCTTACTCATCACTGGTTTGCTTTGCTTTCATAGTTCAATCATGGAGTGTCATTTTTAATGTGTATGGGCACACCAGCTTGGTTTTTCAACGGCGTTAAAAATATGGCCATTATGTTACTCAATTGTAAAGATTCAGCTTATGCACGGCTCAATTGTCAAAATGAGAGACAGGAAAAAGACAAAGAAAGACAGGAGAGAGAAAAAGAGAGACAGGAAAAAGAAAATAGAGAGACCAGGGATCATTCATGACAACCGTGTTTTGCTGCAGTTGTTAGTGACCTTACCTTCCACCAGTACCTCTCCCTGGAAGATACCTGCAGCGTCAGCTACGACAAACGACATTCTTCTTTGTCTTTGTCACACAGAGATGCTGACGTTGTGAAACAAAGTTTGTTGTACCAAAGGATTTGGCGGAACATTGTTCTACGTACCGTAAATGGGTGTTCGATTTTTCGGTGGTCAGTTAAATGTACACAATACAACGCGTTCGTGTGTCCATTTTTCTGGCCTTTCCGTGTCATGTTTTCATGTCGCATATTATCGGTTTTTTGTGACATCCGCCAACAGACAGAGTGGCCGTCAGGCGAAGACCGTGTTCCATGTGCACCACTTGCACAAAATGCCACCGTTTCTAAAAAGGTCGCTGTGGATATCGTGGTGGGTCGTTTGGAACCATCGTCGTCTTCAAGCCTCATAGATCCTTACTACCGTGGATACAGCTAATGTTTTGTCAATTAAGCCCCCCGATAGCTAGATAGACAGTACACACGCTACTAATTATCATTATGAGATCATTCTCAGTGACACAATGGCATTGTGAACTACATGAACTAGTGTGGGGGTCGTGAAACGGTTGCACATCCGGTTTTAGACTGACAGGAAAGTGTTTTGTGCAAACACGATCCACAAGCTTTAACGTTTTTGCAGGCATCCAAGACCTATTAACGAGTCGCCAGCTCAGATGGGTCCAATATCCTTGGCCAGGCGATGCTCGCAAATTTATTTTTCAGGACCAATTTCAGGCGCAATCAACCGCTTTTTGCCAATTTGCTAGCCCCGTTCCTGATTTTTTTGTGTGTGCCCCAGCTGTTTTCGCTTTTCTTCTTTTCTTTGTCGACTTCATTCCCCGCTATCTATTGTCAGTGGACAAACATGTTAGGATACTTCCAGTGATAATGTCATGGTCTCTTGCATTCACTAGGTCATGGATCGTTTCGGGTACTGTTTGTGCTTATAACATTTTGCTATTTCCTGGAGGCATGGTATTTTGTACTTATCTTGAGTTTTATCTTACTATGCCTCAGATGTGGCTTTCATATAATGTCATGATTGATGATGTTGTTGTTTGTCTGTGCATTGTTTAGTTCTATTTTGGTCTGATATGCCATTGCGTCGCTTTTTCTCTATAATGACTTTTGTGTTGATGTATTGTGATTTCATGCTGTTGTTATTATTCATAATTGTGTTTCTTACCTGGTCATACCTCCTTCATCGGGGTTATTGAACGTGGTGATCTGACTTGTGTAGAGGACGTCGTTTGGAAGATTAAGAACTTAGCTCCGCGCTGTCCTCAGTTCCACGTACACTCGTGGTATCCAGCATGTTGTTGCCTCGGGGAAGCCTCGGTTTTTAGTACGATCAAAAGTATCTAGATCCTTTTTCACTGACACAAACAAAACAAACACCATTACACCCATCCTCTTCTACGAGACAGACCTGATATGGGCCCTTTGCGGTCGGCTGGGCTACAAGCAACATTACCTTACCTTACTATCCTCTTCTTGCGGGCCCCCCACCCCCACCCCAACCCCCTCACCGCTCCGTTCATCAAAATAGGGTTTCAGTAAGATCTGTAGACAGTTTTGATTTAGAACGAAAGTAACTGAAGCTAGCAAAATATTTTTCAATGATGTCAAAACGGGGGATTTCATGTTTCATCCAATCACCAAAACCTGCCATCGAAGGGACGTGTTCCCACACACTGAGCTTTTATCAAGATTCGTGCAAATGTAATACGCGCAAACATTGAGTCGCGCAAAGGGAAATGTCCCCTAACAGAACAATTTGTCGACATATTTCTTTTGACAAACTTAAAAGGTGCCTTAAAACAAACCCCCCCGTCCATTGTTTTAATGACCTTTATGATCCTTGTTTACTGAATACGGTTTAACAAAGAAAAGGAACGTTCTTCTATATTGTATGTTCAGCTTGCCAGTCCGGGCCGGGACGAAGAAGTTTGGCTCGCTCGGATGTTTGTCTGCGTGTACGATTGTCTGATTTCGGTTTGTCTACCGCCACATTCACAACCAAAACGCACCCAGGGCATAATCTTAATCTAATCTCTTCGACAACACACACACACACAAACACACACAACACACAGCACACACACACACACAACTCTCTCTCTCTCTCCCTCTCTCTCTCTCTCTCGCTCTCTCGGAGAGAGAAGAGAGTGGAGACCGATCTTTTGAGAGAGAACGAACTCTTTTTTGAGAAGAGAGAGAGAGAGAGAGCGAGAGAGGAGAGAGGAGAGAGAGAGAGAGAATGAATCTTTTTGAGAGAGAGAGAGAGAACAGAGAGAGAGAGAGGGAGAGAGCAAACACCATTCATCCCAGATACATTCGGTTTATTTTCTTATATCTATGTATATCCCAGAAGAAAAAAACATAGACAGAAAGGAAGGGTGCGGGTGTTTATATATCTATCTATCTGGTATCTATCGTGTGTATCTATATATGTGTCTATCTATCGATCGATCGATGTGTGTGTGTGTGTGGTGTGGTGTGTGTGTGTGTGTGTGTGTGTGTGGTGAGCATGCATGCGCGCGCGCGCGCGCGTGTGTGTGTGTGGTGTGTGTGGTGGTGTGTGTGCGCGCGCGCGTGCGCGTGTGTATGTGTGTGTGTGTGTGAGCGTGCATGCGTGTGTGTGTGCGTGCGTGTGTGTGTGTGTGTGTGTGTGTGTGTGTGTGTGTGTGTGTGTGTGTGTGTGTGTGTGTGTGTTTGGGGAAGGCATTTTAAGAGGCATTTAAAGGATTTCATTTTTCCAAGGAGAGTCCATGCTCCGACTGATTCATCGCAATATCACGAGGAAATGTCTTTTTAAGAACAAAGTTCCTCCGGCCAGTGACGAAAGGCGTAGTGTCCGTAGCGAAGACGATGGACTGAGTTTGAAAAAGGATCTTTACTGACGAATGTGATAAAAAAGAAATACCGATTAGGACAGAGACGCTGTTGATGTTGACAAGGTGAACGTGTTCTTGACACAACTGAAATCATGCTGATGCTGATATCAGAGGTGAAGAGAGGAACATCTTGAAAACGTCAACCGAAAGTGGCCTGCCGATTTTCCATTCAGGTCACAGGTAGAAGAATCGACAACACACTTGGACGGTGCTGTCGAACTCTTTGTTGTCGAGGCAAGGTTCTTCCTGTTGCGACAAGGCAAAGCACGCCCAGAAAAAACCGCAGCCCCTGCAGGAAGGGAATGATCCAGTTTGGCCAGATGATAGCTCACTGCATGAAGAAATGCAGTTCGCTATTACGGGTGAGGTCTCGCTTACAGCCTGTATGGTGTGTCTGCTGTGGGAGAAGTTAAAGAAGTACTTGAAGTTGGACTCGTGTTGTTGATGTGGGTGATGTTTGGACTCGTTGTTGATGTGGGTTATGTTGGACTTGTGGGGTGATGTAGGTGTAGTTTGACTCGTTGTTGATGTGGATGATGTTGGACTTGTGGGTGATGTGGGTGAAGTTGGACTCGTTGTTAACGTGGGTGATGTTGGGCTTGTGGGTGATGTTGTGGGTGGATGTGTGGGTGATGTTGACTTGTGGGTAATGCAGGTGAAGTTGGACTCCTGGGTGAAGTTAGACTTGCGGGCGAAGTTGGACTTGTCGGTGAAGTTGGACTTGTGGGTGACGTAGGAATTGTGGGTGACGTAGGACTTCAAGGTGATGTTGGACTTGTGGGTGATGTTGAACTTGTGGGAGAGATGTAGGTGAAGTTGAACTTGTGGGTGAAGTTAGACCTGTGTGGGTGAAGTTGGACTTGTGAGTGACGTTGGACTAGTGGGTGAACTTGGACTTGTGGGTGACGAAGGTGATGTTGGACTTGTGGGTGACGAAGGACTTGTGGGTGACGTAGGACTTGTGGGTGATGTTGGACTTGTGGGTGAAGTTAGACTCGTGGGGTTAAGTTGGACTTGTAGGTGAAGTTAGACTTGTAGGTGAGGTTAGACTTGTGTAGGTGAAGTAGGACTGGTTGTTGAGGTCGGAGAGGTAGGACTGGTTGTTGAGGTCGGAGAGGTAGCTGATGTAGTAAAAGTCGTAGAGGTGGCACTGATAGAAGAGGTGGATGAAATGAAACTGGCAGCGGAAGTCAGACTTGTCGGGGACATTGACGAGGTGGTCCTGCAGAACATAGGTTGAACGACTACAGTAACATATTGAAGGGAAAAGAGACAGACAAGAGGGCAGGGTGTGGTGTGTGTGTGTGTGGTGTGTGAAAGAGGGGATTAGAGAGAGAGAGAGAGAGAGAGGAGAGAGAGAGAGAGAGAGATACGAGTACGAATACGAATACGAATACAATTTACTGAGCTTAAGATATATAAAGCTCATAGCTTGTTTATGTCATAAAATCACTAATAAACAAAGCGACAATAGAAAATATCAACTGTATCAAAAGGAACAAACACAACGCATGTTTAAAGAATCCTTCTCTCCCTCTTTGTATACACACACACACACCACACACACACACACACACACACACGCACACACGCATATATATATAATATACACATATTATATATACATATATAATATTACCAACATATATATGTTTATATCATTTATATAAAGTCACAACCAAAACAAAGCAATATGAACATATATTGTTCAAATCGAACAAACAAAATAATGTTTAAAACACACACACACACAAACACACACAAACACACATCCAACACAATATATATATAATAATAATATATATATATTGTAAAAATAAGGTATTAAAAGGAACTTCCTTTTAATACATTTTAAACAGTATGCTGCTCCACAAGGGGTTGAGCACCTTTGAATTTTTATTTAGGCTTTTTAACAGTATTTTTTTTTTATATATTGTATATATATAGATTGTCCTTAAATGGATCCTGAAGCATAGTCTCTCAAAGATTCTCCTCTACATTTTACACTATTCATATAGTGATTTCAGTTTTCAATTTTTTCCTGGCCCACTTTCGTTTCGTTTTTACTTTTCCATCCGTACTGGATTCTATATTTGAACCCTTGGTGGTGATAATACCACAGAATTGTGGACTTTGGTATATCTCCATTTGATGCCAAGGGAGCACAGACACAACCCCCCGTGCCTCCCGGATAAGTCCGATCCAGCGGACGAAGGGCCTCAGAGCAGGCAACATGAATGATTCTGTCTTCAAGATGCATTACGATGATTTTCATATGTTGCTAGTGAATGGTTTAATATTTTAAATATCTGTATCTCTAATGTTTTGTTTATTGGTTCATTATATATAATATTTGTGCAGTCATTAATGTCATGATGGAGGAATTGTTAACCTGCACTTGATTTCCCCCACTACTAAATTGTTCAACATAAATCTAATACATTTTTCAGTGCTTCGGAATGTTTTACAGCAAGAGAGAGAGAGAGAGAGAGAGAGAGGAGGAGAGAGAGAGGAGAGAGGGGGAGGTGGGGGTGGGTGGGTCGACGACTTGGAAACGGGAATTTTATATCTATTCATCTAGATCATGGTCCCTTATTCAGAACTGCTGTAAAAAGAATACACCATGAAATAATGAAGACAAGTTCAATCAGGTTTCCAATAAGATACACCACATACTAGCCACACCAATAATTCAGGCCAAAATACACATAAGCACACACAAAACAGAGAAGTAAATTTTCAACAAAGATGTCTTCTGTAACGTCACCAACAGCAAACAAAAATGCACAGAACAGTGGTCCTCTGATAGCGGCAGGCAACTGTGGAGTGCAGGAAATGACGTCGCCAGGGTGGTGCGCTGGAGGCTGGAGTGCTTGACCTCTTTTGACTTTCTCTTTGAAGTTGTTTGCAAAGTGAGGCGATTGCAGATGGAAGTCTAAACAAATCTTAAAATTCTTTTTCAAGTACTGTATCCGCTAAAAAGGAAGAAAAAAGAAAGGAATCACAAGACAAAACCACGATGCGTTTTGACCTCTTAGGTCTTCTACAGGCAAGATAAACAACAATTCAGTGCAACGAAAATGAAGAAGATGAGAAAGGAGCAATCACGCGCAAATCATTTCAATGCCCACAACGAAAACGAAGAACGAACAATCATTTATCGTATTGGATTCGGCGCAAGATGGGCATGAAAATGATTGCTCGTGATTGCTCGTTCTTTTCATTTTTGTTGTCCTGAATAATGTTATTTTGCCTGTAGAAGATTTAAGAGGTCAAACCGTCGTGTTTTGTCTTGTGTGATTTTGTTTGTCATGTTTGGCGGATACAGTACTTAAAAAAGAATTTTAAGATTTGGTTTAGAATTTCCGGTTATCAGGGTAATCTTCATCCTATCATTTTCCGATATTTCAAAGCGATCAGCATAAAAAGTTCTCAAATTTCTGTGGACTCATGCCGTGCTCTCATAGTGACCTCAGTTTCGATGTCCTCCTTCACACATGCTGTGGCCTTGATTTAATTACGTCGGGGGCCTTCTTCGCTACTGGCGAGTCCATGGGAGAATCACTCACGCAGTTTCCGTTCCGCGACTAAAGCAATTACTGTCGTCAGTACGGGGCTTAGTATCGGTGGTTGTCCTGCTTGTGTTGCGGATCAGACATCAACTGAACACCATCGAAATGACTTTTCTAGGCAGCTAGTGTCACTTTTGTCACTTCTGGGTGGGTTGCCTCTCGACGACTTGACACTGCTCATGTGGATTGACGCGGACGGGGGGCGGTGCGGCGGGCCGGTGCCGGGCAGTGCGCTGTGGACGGGGTGATTGGAATGAGTGGCGTGGGTGCACTGGCACAGAAGAAGGGACAGGTTACACAGGAAAAACTAGAAGAAAAAGTCGGCAGAAGGGGAATGTTGTTACATGTTTTATTTTTCAATCCGCCACTCGGTGCATAAAGATGTTGCTGAAGAGCAAACGACCGTTAATCTGCATGTCTAACATACCACAATATAGAATTATGGTCTACCTTACACATTTTGATCATTTGTATATCATGGCTTCACAGAGTATAAAAGGACATGATTGAACTATATCAAGTACATAGATAGATAATAAGATACATTCTATTAAGATCAGACCAGGTAAATGCATTTTTATAACCTGCCTTTCGCGGTCGGGCATTTTCATCTCATTGGCAGCAGAGTTGCCGTTCGTCCTCGGACCATCGCTTCGAAACATAGCTTGACACTCCGGTCAGATACTGTCTTCCCAGTTACTCAGGGTGATCGTGATGAGTCAAGAACCGGAGCGCGGGTTAAAGAAAAGGGTACAATAGTCTCGACTCTTCCAGACTGACCCCGGCCTTCTTGAAGGACATGAAACTGACCTCAG
>JADBJO010007082.1:5000-12500 GCA_016801955.1 Conus betulinus
ATCACGACCATCATTATGAAGGAAAGACATCACGAATCATCATGTGAAGGGAAAAGACCATCACGAATCATCATTATGAAGGAAAAGACCATCACGAATCATCATTATGAAGGAAAAGACCATCACGAATCATCAGTATGAAGGAAGAGACCATCACGAATCATCAGTATGAAGGAAAAGACCATCACGAATCATCAGTATGAAGGAAAAACCATCACGAATCATCAGTATGAAAGAAAAGACCATCACGAATCATCAGTATGAAGGAAAAGACCATCACGAACGAAATCATCAGTAGTATGAAGGAAAAGACCACTACGAATCATCAGTATGAAGGAAAAGATCATCACGAATCATCAGTATGAAGGAAGAGACCATCACGAATCATCAGTATGAAGGAAAAGATCATCACGAATCATCAGTATGAAGGAAAAGACCATCACGAATCATCAGTATGAAGGAAAAGACCATCACGAATCATCAGTATGAAGAAGAGACCATCACGAATCATCAGTATGAAGGAAGAGACCATCACGAATCATCAGTATGAAGGAAGAGACCATCACGAATCATCAGTATGAAGGAAAAAGGAGAAGTGGTGAGGAGGAAGAAGGGAAGAGAGAAAGGCAGAGGTCAGCATGGACGTCAAAATCAGGAATGTTACTTTGTAGGATTCATGTCATACATCGCCAGTCATGCTACAATTAAATGCATATTATGCATCTTATAGGGAAACATAACTGCCAAGTGCATATATTGTCGATCATGGAAGTAATCATAAACCCACATACACACCAAGAAAAACCTCAAACTTAAGGAAGTATGGATTCTCATTTAATCCTGGAAGGCTTACACACTCAAACTTGGACACAGAGAGAGAGAGACAGAGAGAGAGAGCGAGAGAGAGAGAGAGAGAGAGAGAGAGAGAGAGAGAGAGAGAGAGAGAGAGAGAGAGAGAGAGAGAGAGAGAGAGAGAGAGATTTAACGATTTAAATTAGGATTTACAGAGTGGGATTACGTTCGACCTACATTCATTTCCGATTACATATTCTGTGAACATGTACTGCAAACGTGAGTGAAAACACACACACACACACACACACACACACACACACACACACACACACACACACACACACACACACACACACACAGCCGCGCAGGCATGAGAGAGAGAGAGAGAGAGAGAGAGAGAGAGAGAGAGAGAGAGAGAGAGAGAGAGAGAGAGAGAGAGAGAGAGAGAGAGACTGGGGCCCATGAACGTCTTTGATATACTGAAAATCAATGAAGAATTCTATTACTGGTCGGTTGACGAGTAAAAAACAAGCAAACGAACAAACAAACAGACAAACAAATCCCATCTCATGTACCGCGTTATATGCACTGCATTTAACCATGTACAGAATCAGACTGTCAGACGATTCTGTTACTTCCACAATGAAAATCTGTTTTGACAACTGGCCCCTGTGGCCCAATGGATAAGGCGTCTGACTTCGGATCAGAAGATTGCGAGTTCGAGTCTCGTCGGGGTCGTGTTTTTTTTTTTTTTTTTTTTTTTTTTTTTTTTTTTTTTTCGCACGATTTCGATTCAAGATAATTTCCACTTGCACTCATGACAAAATCGAATACATTCAAGCACGTGTGGACTAGAATAAAGTATGTTTTGCGAATATGTATATATCTTTTATACAGATTTTGAGTTTTTAATGATAGTAGTAAGACGATTTGTTTGATAAATAATGTTAAGAAAAAGGAAAACCTAAAAAACTGCATTTCTAACACTTAAAAAACATAACTTGGAATGGTATGAGTACAGATTCACACAGACGAGACACAGACGATCACAAAGAGACGGTCAAATGCATGCGCGCGTGCGTGTGTGCGTGCGTGCGTGCGTGTGGTTTGATTGTGCGAATAGTAGCTTTGATTAGATTAAAATACATGAAGAACTTGGAAAATAAATGGGCTAATTAGCTGTGTCCAAAGTGTCCGAAAGATGCAATGATTATATGCAGCAGGATGAAACTTTCACGAGTCCCGACAAGCAGACCGTTTGAACCATGCTAAATCTGACTTCATCTCCCAGAGACCCTGTGAAAGGTTCAAGAACTCTTGGACTTTCTCTTCGCGAGACTGTGCTAACTAATGCTGACGAAATTTCGTCTTTATTTTGAGTGTTAAAAAAAACCAACCAACCAACAAACAAAACAAGAACCAAACAAACTGACAAGCAAGCAAACAAACGAAAAAGAAATAAAACATGAACAGATCACTCACGAGCCTGAATGAACACTCTCAGAACGAAGTCGCTCCCTTTCCTTAAATGTTCTTTTCTTCACCCGCCTCTTCTTCCTCGTGTTGTTCGTCTTCTTCTCTGACACATCTTCTTGGTTCCTTCAGTGGCACCAATCTAATGCCATTCATTCTGGCCACACTACACACAGCTACATGCAGGAGGGTCATGTTACAGCCCCCAGGACCGGCAGTTACAGACTGGTGTGGTACAAAGGGTGGGGCGTGCTAATGAACTGGGAGGGGTTACTCAGTTTTCGTCTACTATATACTTGTGAACAGATGCCAATTAAAACAACACAGTGTTGCTGGGAAATACAAACGACCAAATCGCGAACACATGCACTTTTGTTTGTTTGGTCAGTGACAATGGAAGTTCTATCTGTCCTTGTTTTTCTGTCTTTCTGTTTTCTTCGTGTTTCTGTCTATCTGTCTCTCTTGTTCAATCAGTCCTTCTTTTCCTACACTCCACTAGCCCTCAAATCATAACGACAAGTATTTCTACCTCAGTGAGTTAACTAGCGTCTGGAAGTGTGAAGGGAGACAAACCCTGCAGTTACCCCGTGTGTCTCCTGGTTCGTTTCCTGTCCCACCAGACGTCCTTCAGGAGGTAGTGGACTGAGCGTAATGAGCACTCTCCCTTCATTTACTTCCCTCACTGAAATAGAATCACTGTCACTCGTTACGTCAATTTTATCACTCACAAGATACCATTTTCTCCTTTCTTTTTCTGTCTTCCGCTTGGATTTTCAGACAGTCGATATCATGCAAATTCACGATTGTGCTGTCAACAATTAAAAAAAAAAACTTATGTTAAAATATTTTTCAAAACTGGCATCTTGTTGCACTTTCAGACAGGAAGAAGAAAATCTGTTGACAGATTTGACATTTTTGTTTGCTTGTTTTTTGCTCCTTCTTTTTCATGAATACAACGAAGTTATACAAATTGATAACTGGAATGGTGATTTTGCAGGGTTTGTCTCCCCTTCACACTTCCAGACGCCAGTTTAACTCACTGAAGTAGAAATACTTGTCGTTATGATTCGAGGGCTAGTGGAGTGTAGGAAAACTGGAAGTCGTTTATTTTTTTTTCTTTAGACCCTTTTTTTTTTTGCTGTACCTCTGCAGTCTTACCATGTCCCCCCCTCCCCACACACACACACACACACACACACACACACACACACACACACACACACAGATATATAGATAGATAGATAGATAGATATAGATATAATTATCATAGATATTTTGTAGTGAGGAAAAAAGAAGTGCAGGCTAACAATTCCTCTTTCATTATATTAATGACTTGATAAAGATTTTTTTTTTTCGTAAAGGGGAAGGAGCTGGAACAGTGGGAGGGGAAAGGTGTGTGTGTGTGTGTGTGTGTGTGTGTGTGTGTGTGTGTGTGTGTGTGTGTGTGTGTGTGTGTGTGTATGTGTGTGTGTGTGTGTGTGTGTGTGAAGGACCAGGGTAAGAAAGAAAATGAGAATAACAAATCAGTGAAATATCTTATGACCCATAAAATCTTTTTCTAGCAGCATGTTGGGACCATTGTAAACCATCTGGATAACAGAACCATTCACATTACCTGCTGCGATGCCTTTCGTTGGATCGATTGAACACGACTGCTTGTGTTTCATGGCATCAAATGGATGTATACCACAGTCTGAAATTCTATGGTATTTCCACCACCAAGTGTTCAAAAACGGAATCCAACAGTACCCCAAAGCAGCCAGTGGAGTTTAGAGAGAAAACAAAAAGAAAGTGTGTTAAGGAAATAAGTTGCTGAAAAATACACAATCATTAAGTACACAGTATAAATGTAGAGGATAATCTTTGAACCGATGTTTGAGGATCGACTGAAGGGTACCAGGGAGGAAAAAAGGTGTCAACAGTCTGAGTGATCAGCTTTACTGTTTAATAACTCAAGCATTGTCAATCACTAAAGTGACGTCAGCAGCTGAAAACTGTACAGAACAGCCTTCACTTGGATCTCCTTGGAGGCACAATCTCCCACTGATTGATCATACTATAATCTGTTAAACAAATTTGTATTGGAGGAAAACAAGTGTCATCATATTAAAAACTTGGCAAAACATTACAAAGAAATAAAGAGGGGGTAGGGGAAAATGAGAATAACAAACCATGAAAATGTGTTATAATCATAAAGTTCTTCAGTAGCAGTATATGGGGAACATTAAATCCATCCTAAAGACAGAACCATTCATATCACCTGCTCCCAGGCCTTTCATCTGCTGGATCAAACTCATCAGGGAGACACGACAGATAAAGTGTCTGTGTTCCCTTGACAGCAAATAGAGAGATATGCCACAGTCTACAAAATTACATGGTTTTTATCACCACCAAGGGTTCAAAAACAATCAGTCAGCGCCCAAAGCAGCCAGTGAAGGGTGGAAAAATCAAACGAAAAGAAAATGCGATAAGGAATTAAGTTACTGAAAAAACTAAAATCATTATGCAAGTAGTACAAAAAAGGGAGGGGGGGAATCTTTGACCCTTTGCTTGAGTATCCATTTAACCCCTACCTGATTATGTAAAAAATAAGAACAGATCATGCTGATATAGCATGCTTATGTTTTGGCTATTGAAACGTTTTTTTTCCTTTATCTTTCGCCTTCTTTGACCATTTCCATATCGGTTCATGCAGTGCTGTGTGATAGTCTTCATGTGGTCTAATATCCATTTTTTGGTGCTTCTGACTGTTTGCTATTGTGGGATATCATTATTCTTTCTTTTTTTCCCTCACCAGTTCTAGTACTGATGTGTTTCTACAGTCTGCTTTAAGTTCTTTTGTTTAGACAAAGCTGGAATCAGCGACAGTAAGATAGAAAACAATAAACACACAACGGCAATTATAACAACGATTCCAACCATTTACTATTCAAAGTAAACAAAAGTAACAAAATTATGGTATGGTAAAACTGTAATTTGCATTTATGCTGCTGTATTTTTGTGGAAGTTTGAGGAAGTGGATGGATAGAATGTCTTATCGGTTGGTGGATCGGTTTTTTTTTTAACGTAATATTCTTTCTTCCCAATGTATTTTGTAAATCACATTTACAGCTGGTATCTTCAGCCATGTCCTCCTTCAACCTCTGTGCTTGCTTCTCTCTCTCTCTCTCTCTCTCTCTCTCTCTCTCTCTCTCTCTCTCTCTCTCTCTGTCTCGTTTCAGGATTATATCCGTACCTGTAGTTCATGTCTTGGTATTTTGATAGATAACCATCATATGCCTTTGAAAATATGTAGCGTAAGTCTGTACACGTATTTCTGAAACTACATGTTTTCCTCTAGTCTAGTTCTCTTTATCTCCTTCAATTTTTTTCTTTTCTTCTTCTTCTTCTTCTTCTTCTTCTTCTTCTTCTTGACGACGATGTTGTTGTTGTTGTTGCTGCTGCTGCTGCTGCTGCTGTTGTAAGTTGTATTGCTATTGCTACTACACTATCGTTTGGCCTGCGAGGGAATCACCTTGTGTGTGTGCTTCAAGCTTGACAGTCTGACACTGACAGACAGTCAACCAGTGGACAGGAGGCTGCCAGCCAGCCATTCAGGTCAACAGGAAATGTTGAGTGCCTTCTATGTGCACACAGAAATTGTTTTGTGCAAAAGGTGAAAACGTCTATACCGGTCTCCGCCTCCACCATCTATGTCTGGTATTTTCCAGCACCGACAATCACTCTATTCATGTGCCCGTCACTAACTCCCATCACTGTAGAAGCAGTTGCCTTAGTGCTTTAATTCAAATGCAGGGAAATAATACTTTAAATCCGTGACGGCCTGTTTTTTTTTTTTTTTCCAGTTTCCTTCAAAATGTATTACACTATACTAACAGCACTGGGACTAATGCGGAGATCGAACGTCGTTGCGTACTTTTTGTGATGAACGGGTTAAGACGTAGATCTCCTTCACTACCATTATCCGCTACCTGGAAGTGTAAAGAACGACATCCGTCTGATTACGGCTGATGTCTGCTGCCTACTTTTCTGTCTCGCCCAACGTATTCCAGGATGTAGTGGACTGAGCGTAATCAGCGCTCGCCCGTCAGTTAGTTCCCCTGACTGAAGTCACATCAGTGTCAGCCGTTCAACAAATCTCGCGAAGTACGAGACACTGCTAGCCTCGCTTTCGGTGTTCTCTTTGTTGTTAAGTCGGACCAAAGGCTGAGGGGAATTTGAGCCAAATGAAGTTGTTACTGTCTGGTATTTGTGACACGTTTTAGTTTAACGGACATCACATTATCAAGAGGTCCAGAAAATGTGAAATGAATTGTTTCTCAAAGTTGGCACCTATGCATGTTATACATGCATACATAAACAACGTGTTTATCAGCCTGAAGTTGATGTCATTTCTCCCCACTTATGACAGACTTGATGTATAATTAAGTTGGTTTAGTTAAATAAATAATTAAATAAAGAATTGTTTTCATAAACAGTGTACAGCTTCCTTCATCTAAAATGTAGATTTGAAACAGGATTTGCAGTCTTTTCAAATTTGCTTGAACGTGTTTATAGTATACTGCTCTCCATCTCTGTGTCTGTGTGTCTATGTGTCTGTGTGCGTGTCTGTCTGTCTCTCTCTCTGTTGCTCGCTCGCCCCCTCTCGTTTTCTAACATATTCTGTGTCTTTTCGTTAAGAAAAAGCAGGAAATGAGAACATACATTTTTGTGTTACAGTCTTTTAAGTGGAAACGTGCAACGCCTCATCTCACTTTCTTGTAGTACTTCGACTTCAGTCTTATGTCTGTTTACTGTTTATATATTTCATATATGCACACAATCTTGTGGCCTTGAAGAAACACTCCCCTCCTCTCTCTCTGTCTCTGTCTCTCTCTGTTTTGTCCGTCTGTCTGTCCTTCTCTCTCTCTCTTCAAATATTCTAACATGGTGTCCCTCTAAAACTTGCCTGACGCTCTGCCTTTCCCTCTTCCAGTTCATGTGTTTTTTTTTAAATCATCATCTCGCCCACTCATTCCTCCTTAATGTCCTTATCCAAGCATCCCCCCCCCCCCCCCAACATCTCCCATACTCTGTCCCACCCTTCCATTTGCCCCAGCGTCTGGAGGTGTGAAGGGAGAGAAACCCTGCAGTTACCCCGTGTGCCTCCTGGTTCCTTTCCTGTCCCACCAGACGTCCTCCAAGAGGTAGTGGACTGAGCGTAATGAGCACTCTCCCTTCACTTACTTCCCT
>JADBJO010007082.1:17500-22500 GCA_016801955.1 Conus betulinus
CTCTCTTCAGCCTTTTTGTTTCTCATTTGAAATAACTGTAGTTCAATTTCCTTGAAGTCTACGACTGATCGCAACAACATACGAACGAGAATACACACACACACACACACACACACACACACACACACACACACACACACACACACACACACACACAGAGAGAGAGAGAGAGAGAGAGAGAGAGAGAGAGAGAGAGAGAGAGAGAGAGAGAGAGAGAGAGAGAGAGAGAGAGAGAGAGAGATCATCATCATTATATCATCATCATCATCATCATCAAACGGGAGATTTATAATACGCTCTACACTTCCTGAGTTTCAGGGATCCAGGGCGTTTTGTATAACTGTCGTAAGCAGTTGTTGGACTTCAGGCTGGCAGTGACAAGACACACAGCTGAGTAGGACAGAAGACCAACTCCTATGCCTGAGACTGATGTCTGGGAGGGGAAGCGGTGGTGGAGGATGCCGGCATTTTCCCTAAACTAAGCGCGTGTCCACCGTCTCTCTTTGGTGTGCTCTGCTGATAGACATTAAGGACCTGTCTCGGCCCAACATTCATTCAGAAAAACATCGATGATCAGGTTTTCAGTCATCAAATCAAATTTGTTTCGTTTCACTTCAGGTAGTACTGATGGGAACGTTCGTCACGGATGGGAGGTATTGGCGGAGACATGACCACCAACTGGTGATTCAAGTACAGAGACTGAGGTACAGAGGCAAAGAGATCACACTATGCTCATACATACATACATACATACATACATACACACATACATTCATACATACATACATGCATGCAAAGATACATACAAACATACTTACGTGCATAGGTACTTACATACGTACGCACGTACACACATATATATATATATATATATATATATATATATATATATATATATGTGTGTGTGTGTGTGTGTGTGTGTGTGTGTGTGTGTGTGTGTGTGTGTGTGTGTGTTTGTTTGTTAAAAGTTGGATTAAAAGGTAAGCATAAAATCTTGATTTACGATTTTATGCTTATTCATGATTTTATGTTTACCTTTTAATCCAGCTTTTAACAGATGCCGCTCCCAATTCGGTTGAACACTTTTCTTAAATTGTGTTGGTTAGCAATACCATTATACACACACACACACACACACACACACACACACACACACACACACACACACACACACACACACATGTATATATATATATATATATATATATATATATATATATATATATATATATAATGCTGAACAATTAAGTAGTGGGGGAAAACAAGTGCAGGTTAACAATTCTTCCATCATTATAGTAATGACTTGGCAAAGATTTGAAATTTTATATATATATATATATATATATGTGTGTGTGTGTGTGTGTGTGTGTGTGTGTGTGTGTGTGTGTGTGTGTGTGTGTGTGTGTGTGTGTGTGTGTGTATACACATAAATACATGCATGCATGCATACAAACATACATATATCCATTCATACATACATATAGATCGCACACCTAAGAACGCGCGGCAGCAAAGGATTCAGCTCTGGCGAATGATGGATGCACACGAATATATGCAGGCACAGAAAAAAGAGAAATCAAGAAGACTGCTCCGGAGACCGCAGACCTCTGCAGATGTCAAACATTTCCTGCATATGATCTGAATGAGCACCAGGAGGCCACGTCAAACTGTAACAAACAATGTTCTCTATATAATCTGAATGGGCACCAGGAGGCCACGTCAAACTGTAACAAACAATGTCCTGTATATGATCTGAATGGACACCAGGAGGCCACGTCAAACTGTAACAAACAATGTCCTATATATGATCTGAATGGACACCAGGAGGCCACGTCAAACTGTAACAAAAAATGTCCTGTATATGATCTGAATGGACACCAAGGAGCCACGTCAAACTGTAACAAACAATGTCCTGTATATGATCTGAATGGGCACCAGGAGGCCACGTCAAACTGTAACAAACAATATCCTGTATATGATCTGAATGGGGCACCAAGGAGACACGTCAAACTGTCACAAAATATGTCCTGTATATGATCTGAATGGGCACCAAGGAGACACGTCAAACTGTAACGCCACAATGTCCTGTATATGATCTGAATGGGCGCCAGGAAGCCACGTCAAACTGCAACAAACAATGTGGCAGATATGATCTGAATGGGCACCAAGGAGCCACGTCAAACTGTAAACAATGTCCTCATCTCTGGTGCGTTGGGTTGGGTTGGTTGGGGCGTTGTCCTGTATATGATCTGAATGGGCACCAGGAAGCCACGTCAAACTGTCACAGTTGGGTCCTTACTACATTCCACCTTTCCGCCAGACTTCGTGAAGATCGGTTCCACAGGTGTTACAATCTTCACTTGGCAGACGGACAGAGAGACCAACAGAGGCGGATAAAAAAGGTAACATCTCTGGTGGAGATGAAAAACATTGGGGCGCTGTGCTTTGATGATATGCGCTTCCTTGGGAGATACAATACAATACAATACATCACAGCACAATACGATACAATACAATGCAATGCAAAAAACATACCATACAGTGCAATGCAATACAATATAACGCAACGCAACGCAACAACCCAACACAGAACAACTCAACGCATTCAACACGAACAACCCCAACCCAACCCAACCCAACCCAACACAACACACACACACACATGTCAAGAGATGATGGTGAGCATAATGTCACAAATCCAGCGGACACTGGAAGATGCAAGAGAGCGTCCTCTGCTGCAGAGAGACGGACCTGGCCACACCAACACGCACTGACATCACACACATCAGCGCACACATGAAACGGGTCAGTTTTGATACAGCGCATATAGGATTCTTCCCATTCCCAAATATCTATACAACTCCTACCCCATCACTGAAATACCCAAACGCGTGAAAAATGCTTCGCCTTTCCCGTATAAGCATCCCCCAACCCCCTACGACGCCGCACAACATAACGGTCTAATTTGTTAGAAATGAACTATTATTAGTTAGTCATAGTCTGTGTCCACCCCTGTACTGGCGTGGGGCACAAAGTGGGCTGGTTCCAACAGCGCCTTGTATTCCTGCTCTACTCTCATCATCTCCTGCCGCCCTGTGAGCGAGATGGTAAGGTCGACGACCTGGCTTTAGACGCCTCTGCAACCAAGGAATACGGTACGAGGAACTGATTGTGTATCTGTTCCATTTTCTCCACCCCACCCCCATTCTCCTGGTACAACACCAAAAGAGGAAAGGTATCAACACTACGGATCTGCAGCACGGATCTGCGAACCCGAATGTCTTGGGGTCGTCTGTGAGCCAAACTTCCATGCTTTGACAAAGTTCATGCCTGAAACTGGTGACAGACAAGCAAACGAATAAACAGATGCGGCTGAAAACATGATATCCTTTGCAAAGGATATGTAACGACAGTAAGTGAGAAAATAATCTGGACCAGTATAGACCTAAACAATGGGTGAAAAGAGGGGAAAAAAAAGGCTTAAAAGAGAGAAAAGGAAAACAGGCAAATGAAGACAGGAAACCAAACGACTGAAAACAGAAGAAAGAAAATAGTACAGTGAACCAACCCCCAAGAGTCTCCCACCGTCTCTCTAGCCGTGTCCACGTAGAAATTCGTTTACACACTCCACAAAGGCTGGATCAATTATTCAACCTCCCTACCAGGGTCCACAACCCGTCCGACCGAAGGGACTGCACTCCGTCTCGGGCCTTTTTATTGGGAAAGAAAACGACATGAAAGAATGATCAGTGGGAAAAAGAAAATAAAATGAAAAAAAAAAGGGGGACGAGTTTGTGCGGACGTGAATGGATGTCCGTTTTGGCATTACTCTGAAAGGACGAGCATTGCAGGAAAGGAACATTCACACACTGCGGCATGGACATCGACCTTAACGAGACGGTAGTGCCAGACATTTTGGAATGAAGGCTGACAGGATCTCTGTTGTGATTCCTTGGCTGGTGAACATTAATTCTCCCACTCCCCATTCGCCTCTCTCTCTCTCTCTCTCTCTCTCTCTCTCTCTCTCTCTCTCTCTCTCTCTCTCTCTCTCTCTCTCTCTCGGTGAAAAAGGATTATAACAAGAAATGCAATACTGCTACGCTGAGATTTCAAAACGGAAACGAACGTATGATAGTGGTTTATGAAAGGAATATTGTCATGTCTCTAGATAATGCGAGGGTTGCTTTTTATTCTTATGTTTTAATGTCTGGAGGTATATCAAGTCTGAGTGAGCTATATTCCGTGTTAAATGTAAAGCGATGTCTTACGTGTGACCAGACCCACGTCCTTGCAAATCAGGACCTTATTCAGTCAAAGTTTATCGATTTAAATGCAGAATGGCACTAAGTTTTCGTCCCCTGTCCATTGATTTCTTGAACCGAGTGTTTAATATGAAATATTCCTGTATATGAATGTATGTCCCATGTGAGATGGGTTTGGCCAAATCATACTTTTTTGCTGTGAATGTGTGTGCGGTATAATGTGGACTTGACTTGAGAGTGACTTTTTGATCTTCTGTTGCGGAGGTGATTGAAGTTTTGGTGATGCATACTCGTGATTTCATCGGATTGTATCTATGTCCCGTAGAACATTATTCATTTTGAGATTTCAACTTGAAGAGTCTTTTTGATCGCATGATTTGATGACAATCGTGGTTTCATCGGATTTAAACTGAAATTATATATTTTGACAATCGTGTAAACTGAAAAAAAAAAAAAAAAAACTTTCTGTTTTGACTTGCCATATGAAAAAAAATCTGTAGACAATGTACGTGATGATTATGGACATTGATTGGTTTCAACATTTTAAATTTTTATTTCAGGTAAAGGAAACAACAGGTGTAGACTTGGGAAATTAAGATGAAGATGAAATAATGCCTATGAATCTTCCTATATTCAGAGAAGTGATACTGCTAGCGACAAGAAAATCAAAGAACGGCAAGGCTACCAGGAACAGATGGAACTGTTGGGGAAATTTGGAATGCGTAGAGTTTTGGATAC
>JADBJO010007082.1:37500-40000 GCA_016801955.1 Conus betulinus
CTGAAAATACTGCATGTATATAAAAAAACTGACAGGTACAGTCTAGTCATTGATTATTATCGCTCCTTGTTTACATGGAGCTGGACCTTTCTGTCTGTCTGTCTGTCTGTCTGTCTCTCTCTCAAGGTGAAGAGAGAGAGAGAGAGAGAGAGAGAGAGAGAGAGAGAGAGAGAGAGGGTGGGGGGACAAGCGGACTGATATGCCGAGATGGGTATTAGGACACACACACACACACACACACACACACACACACACACACACACACACGTCTAATATCACTCAAAGTGAACAGACGTTTAAACAGAAGAACGAACGAATGAACACACACACACACACGCACACTGTATATGATTCTACCCATCCGGCTTATTCAGAGAGAGAGAGAGAGAGAGAGAGAGAGAGAGAGAGAGAGAGAGAGAGAGAGACAGAGACAGAGACAGAGAGAGACAGAGAGAGACAGAAAGAGAGTCTATAACTGAGAGTGAGGACGAGAGAATGTTACTGAAGCAGTCCTGAAGACAGAAAAAGATGCAGAACGATAGAGGCCCAGAATGTGACAAACAGGACAAGAGAAACAGAAACAGACCAAAGCTTGCGACAGACTAACAGAACACTGTGTGAGAGAGAGAGAGAGAGAGAGAGAGAGAGAGAGAGAGAGAGAGAGAGAGAGAGAGAGAGAGAGAGAGAGAGCGAGAGAGCGACACCACCCACGAGTACCCAGCCAACAGTTCAGCAACAGACCCGGGTTCACTCGGTAGGGAAAACGAAGATGTATGGCTCGCCCGCGAAAGGAAATGTACACGTCGGCCCAGGGGTCGTCAATTTGGCGGGGAGGCCCTATACCAAAGTCTAGCACCGGGTTCCGCACCCATCATTAACCCACTGACTTACCAGCCGCGTCTTTCCCATGACCTCCACCATTGTACAGTCTGTCCGAGTGAATAGAACAAAGCGACTTTTGCATAGCATTCGTGCTGTTTTAATGTTTAGTTCACCATTCAAACTCTTCTTTTGCACAGCATTCGTGCTGTTTTAATGTTTAGTTCACCATTCAAACTCTTCTTTTGCACAGCATTCGTGCTGTTTTTAATGTTTAGTTCACCATTCAAACTCTTCTTTTGCACAGCATTCGTGCTGTTTTCATGTTTTGTTCACCATTCAAACTCTTCTTTTGCACAGCATTCGTGCTGTTTTCATGTTTAGTTCTCCATATATTCAAACTCCTATTTTGCATAGCATTCGTGCTGTTTTAATGTTTAGTTCACCATATATTCAAACTTCTATTTTGCATAGCATTTGTGCTGTTTTAATGTTTTGTTCTCCATATATTCAAACTCCTGTTTTGCATAGCATTCGTGCTGCTTTAATCTTCAGTTCACCATATATTCTAACTCCTGTTTTGCATAGCATTCATGCTCTTTTCATGTTAGTTCATTATATATTCAAACTCCTGTTTTGCATAGCATTCATGCTCTTTTAATGTTTTGTTCACCATATATTCAAACTGCTGTTTTGCACAGCATTCATGCTCTTTTAATGTTTAGTTCACCATATATTCAAACTCCTCTGCAGTCTCCATCACAGCTGCTCCGCCTGTCAACAGATGCACACGAAAAGGATGCCGTGCTCATCTGGCATTGACCGTTCATGTCTTTCTGCCTCCACAAAGCAAATACTAGTACAAGTGTTTCCAACTCTCACAGCGAGGAGAAAACTAACCTGTTTATTTTTTGTCTTTGCTGCAAGTTGATGAACCAGGGGACAGACAATCCTTGTGATAAGTCCTATACTTTATGGCACGGCACAGAACTGTGACGTACCTTTTACTCTCTGTTGTTGTGACTGCTTGAGATAGTGTCTGGAAACTGAACAAAAAATGTCATTTGAAACTGTTTGCGGTGAATTTCAGTTTGTATGTTTTTTTTGTGCCAAAATATAGTGGTACTTTAAATCAAGTGATATCCACAAAATGTCACTAACTGTCAGTTACATACTTTATTTTGTTAAGAAAGTACGTTTGAAACTTGATGTTACAAAAGCTACAGCTAACAATAAGCGCCTTAGAAATGTATTCATGTCCTGCTGTAACTGCAGCTTTTCCTTTCTCCCTCCGAGTGTGGTTCTAACAGCTGTCTGTGCAGACTCAGGCGTCTGGCTGCTTTGTGCAGATCAGAAGGCAGCCTGACCAGTAGTCCATCATCTGTAGGCCTGTGACTGAACTTAGTGTGGGAGCCTACTCAACAACAACGGCAACAATGATAGTAATAATAATGATAACAATAATAACAACGACAACAACAACAACAACGACGATAATGGTAATAATGATTATGGTGATAATAATGGTAAAAGTGAGAATTCTTTCCATCGAACAATTTTTAGGGTATAAATTTAAACTACTGCACCTGAGTTAGTTTATTGCTGTGCTGTGTGTGTGTGGGTGTGGGTGTGGGTGTGGGTGGGTGGGTGTGGGTGTGTGTGCGTGCGTGCGTGCGTGTGA
>JADBJO010007082.1:45000-50000 GCA_016801955.1 Conus betulinus
ACTTTGAAAGTCATCCTCATCTGTTTAAATCTAGTTCTTTTAGCACTTTGAAAGCCATCCTCGTCTGTTAAATGTTGTTCTTTTAGTACTTTGAACGTCATCCCTTTCTGTGAAATCTACTTCTTTTAGCACATTGAAGGTCATCCTCTCCTGTTAAATCTAGTTCTTGCACCACATTGCAAGTCATCCTCATCTGCTAAATCTGGTTCTTTCAGCACATTGAAAGTCATCCTCATCTGTTAAATCTAGTTCTTTCGGCACTTTGAAAGTCATCTTCGTACGCTAAATCTAGTTCTCTTAGTACTTTGAAAATCATCCTCATTTGGTAAATCTAGTACTTTTAGCACACTTTGAAAGTCATCCTCATCTGTTAAATCTAGTTCTTTTAGCTCTTTTGAAAGTCATCCTCTTCTGTTAAATGTAGTTTTTTTTTTAATACTTTGAAAGTTATCCCTTTCTGTGAAATCTACTTCTCTTAGCACATTGGTAGTCATCCTCACCTGTTAATTCTAGTTTTTTTCAGCACATCGCAAGTCATCCCCATCTGCTGAATCTGGTTCTTTTAGCACATTGAACGTCATCCTCCTCATCTGTTAAATCTATAGTTATTTCAGCACTTTGAAAGTCATCTTCGTACGCTAAATCTAGTTCTCTTAGTACTTTGAAAATCATCCTCATCTGGTAAATCTAGTTCTTTTAGCACTTTGAAAGGGGGGATGCCTTATTGTCAGAAGGCCCGTTAGTCAGAAGGCCCACTGGTCAGAAGGCCCGTTAGTCAGAAGGGCCCACTAGTCAGAAGGCCCGTTAGTCAGAAGGCTCACTAGTCAGAAGGCCCGTTAGTCAGAAGGCCCGTTAGTCAGAAAATCAGTTGGCATTCAGTTGCATGAATGTAGGAATTACCGCTGACAGGCCGAAAAATGATGATCACCAAATTTCTATCTGACCTACAGTAACTGCCCTACGGTGTTGTTTGTCAAATATTCATACAAACTGGATTTCCGTTTTTTCATGTTTCCTACATTTTTAAGCCCTACATTAACATGTAAACTGAATGCCAACTGATTTTCTGACTACGGGCCTTCTGACTAATGGGCCTTCTGACTAGTGGGCCTTCTGACTAACGGGCCTTCTGACTAGTGGGCCTTCTGACTAACGGGCCTTCTGACAATAAGGCATCCCCCATTTGGCTTCTGACTAATGGGCCTTCTGACTAATGGGCCTTCTGACTAATGGGCCTTCTGACAAAAAGGTAAGCACCCTTTGAAAGTCATCCTCGTCAGTTAAATCTAGTTCTTTAAGCACTTTTGAAAGTCATCCTCTTCTGTTACATGTAGTTCTTTTTTAGTACTTTGAAGTCATCTTCGTCTGCTAAATGTAGTTCTTTCAGCACATTGAAAATCACCCTCATCCGCTAAATCTAGTTCTTTTAGTACTCTGGAGTCCTCCTCATCTGCTAAATCTAGTTTTTTTTTAGCACTTTTGGATCTCCTTTGCTATGTTTGTTGTGGAGTTCAAAGCAATAAGATTTTCTTTTTAAGATATTTTTTCTTGTGTGCAATAGTTGTCCTCTTTGTCCTTAATTGTGGTGACTTTGCGCTTTCGTACTGAAAACCTTTCTTATTCCCTATTGTTCAGTTTTTTCTTTTTTTCATGCCTTCACACTGTTGTTTGATTCAGCTGTCCTTTGCATTCTTCAGTTCTCTCACCGGCTCTCTAGTTTATAGCATTGCATTCCCTCCCCACCCCCACCCCAACCCCTCAGTCTTCTTGAGCGGTTAAAGTGTCACACACTTCCAACCTATTGCTTGAGATCCATGGCTTCGGATTCCACCCGCTTGTACAGTTTCAGTCAACACTTGATTGAAAATGTTTAGATTCAAGAGATTTGTTCGAGATTTTCAAGAGAGATGTTCGAGATTTTTTTCGAGCGGAAGTGAAGCGACACATTCCTTCCACGAACGCTTGGATTGTTTAGCGACCTCCGGATCTCTCAGTTCGTCAAGAATTCTTTTCTTTTTCTTAGTATTTACGTAAAACGTAAGCACACATACACGTTTGCATGTATGTGCATAGAGGCATGCGTGCACGCACATACGCACAGAGAGAGAGAGAGAGAGAGAGAGAGAGAGAGAGAGAGAGAGAGAGAGTCCGTATCATGGCGACGCGCTCTCCCCACTCTCTCTTGGGAGGTAAAGCCTCATCTCTCTCTCTCTCTGTCTCTGTCTGTCTGTCTGTCTGTCTGTCTGTCTGTCTCTCTCTCTTGAGAGACATTGACACCACACACACACACACACACACACACACACACACACACACACACACACACACACACACTGTCAGTCTTCAAGTGTAACACTTACAACACTTAACGCAATGACACACCCAATAACAGGACAAAAACGATTTCTATTTTTAAAAAAATGCCTTGAACAGATGGGTTTTGAGTGCAGAGCGGAAAGCAGAGTCAGTTTTGGCAGAGCGGATCGAAAGTGGGAGAGAGTTCCAAACAGAAGGGGCTGCAAAAAAGGAGTGTTCACCATAGGTTTTTGTTCAAACGCGTGGCTTGCAGAGTGTGAGAGTATCGGATGATAAGCGGAGTGTTCTTGCCGGGGTGTATATGCTAACCAGGTGAGAAAGATATACAGGGCCAGATCCATTGACGGCGCGAAAACACATGCATGCAATTTTGTATCTAATGCGTGCTTCAATGGGGAGCCAGTGCAGAGTGTGGAGATGCGGGGTGATGTGTGGTCTCTACAGGGAACCCTCAAGACCAGGCGTGCTGCAGTATTTTGTAAACTCTGAACTCGTTGTATAAGATTTTGTGGGCAATTTACAAGGAGACCATTGCAATAATCCAGACGGGAGAGCACAAATGCCGAAACGAGAGTTTTTGTTGCCTCAGTTGAGAGGAAATGGCGAATTGAGCTGATACGATGGAGCTCAAAGTTAACCGTACGAATTACGTTCATGACCTGAGCATTCATTGTCAGATGTGAGTCAAGAACAACGCCAAAGTTCTTTGCTGATTTTGAAAATGCAACAGTGGCATCACCAAACAACAAGCGAGTCCGGTAATGGAGCAGACAGTGACGTTCTTGATGAAGAAATGACTAAAGCTTCAGTTTTCTCATCGCTTAACTTGAGTTTGTTAAATGTCATCCATGATTTAACATCCTGAATACATGCTTGCATTGACTGAACCAGCACGTTGACATGGCTGGGTTCTGCAGTGAGACAAAAACAGAGTGAGAGATGAGATGATATCAGACAAGTGTGTTGTATACAAAACAAACAAAAAAACTGGGCCAAGGACAGAACCTGTGGCACTCCATAGGCGATCAACGCTGGGTTAGATCTGCACTTTTGAATAGATACAGTTTGAGTGCAGTTGGACAGACAGACAGACAGACAGACACAGAGACAGAGACAGACAGAGACACAGGTGGCGTCGTACTCTCTCCCGATCTGTCTCGTGAGATGCAGACAGAGAAAGTTTCTGTAAAGAAGAGATAAGACACCCACCAAAGTCTGTGGAGCACCGCTCTCTGTCCAACTTGAGTGAGTGAGTGAGTGAGTGAGTGTGTGTGTGTGTGTGTGTGTGTGTGTGTAAACAGATTCTGAGAGTTTTTCTTTAAATCAGGAAGACTCCCCACCGCAAACGGGAAATTTCCTAAAGGCCTAATACTAATGGCCGGTAGTCTTACCGCACACACACACACGCGCGCGCGCGCGCGCACGCACGCGCACACGCACACTATCTATAAGTGCTCGCCCATAAACTAGATATTTTGTTTTTATGCGTTCTCTCTGTAAGAGAGAGAGAGAGAGAGAGAGAGAGAGAGAGAGAGGGGGGGGGGGGGGGGGGGGGGCGGTCGCTGGACCAGTTCCCATTGTGTCAGTCCAATGTCAGTCACGGAGTGTAATCAGATCACCAGAATATTGTCTGTCACAATGACAGCCCTGACAAGACGACCGAGCCTTGGACGTCTCCCTGCTCACGCATCCATCCACACACACACACACACACAGAGTACACGCACATGAACCCCTCCCCCCCCCCCCCCCCCACACACACACACACACATACACACAGTGTACACACACACACACACACACACACACACACACACACACACATGCACCCCTCCTCCTCCTCCTACACACACACACACACACACACACACACTGACCTACCTACCTACATACACATACACGCGCGCCTCTGGTATTCCAGTAACCATCGGTTCCCTAACCCCTAAGTTGCTCTGAGGAGTACAGCAACAGCCACATAAAGCTGTAGCCCTGTACCCTAACAGGCCATCGTGCCAGCAAGTTCATTGAGTGCAGGGGACTGCCGAGTGAGGCCCAGCTTGGGGAATGGTGTAGCCCATTATAGCTGGGTAGTAGTCCGATTTCCGTAACACACACAGAACAGGACATTGCAAACGTGCAGCTGGTGTCGGTGGAGTGGAAAATCCCGCTGCAGTAAACCACAAAGTGAACGCTTAGCCTGCTCTCTGCGCTAAATCCATCGCACGCAGCCAAGGCTTAAACCCGCGTGCCTTGGTTTGGCAGGCAAACGGTCGAATCACTCGGCTATTGCACGCGCCAATGTTTCTGTGACAATCTAGTCGTTTCGTATTATAACAACGACGACCACAAAAACAACAATAATAATGAAAATATTAATAAAAATGATAACGATAACGATAATTACAACATTATTATTATAATGCTAATGAGATAGCTGGCTCATTTGTAAAGTGCAACATTTTTCAATTTGTGTTAGCAAATCACTGTGCTGACCGTTCACAGAGTTGAAACACAAAACGGGCTTATAGCTATTAACTGAAACAGTTACATGGTATACAAATCTTTTACTAAAAGAGGAAATTAACACATTTGCAATATTTAGATCAAACCAACGTAATTTTTTCAGAAGGGGGAGGTAGGGGAAGAGAGACTGATGGTAGGCAAATGAGAGAAATCATCGGCAT
>JADBJO010007082.1:57500-70000 GCA_016801955.1 Conus betulinus
GTGCTAAATAACAATAGTAGTACCGCCCAAAAAGAAGATTAGTGTGGATGTTGGCTACTTTTTTGTTGAATCTATTTTCTCATTATTTTGTGTCATGGATGTTGTTTTTTCTTTTCTTTTTTTGGACATAAATCATGTAAGTTGCTGGGGAGTGGATCTGCGGTGGGCATAGTCATCTCCCCCTACCTCCCTACTCCTTCTCTCTCTCGCTCACTCTCTCTCTCTCTCTCACTCTCTCCCTCCTTCCCTCCCTCCCTCCCTCTCTCTCTCTCTCTCTCTCTCTCTCTCTCTCTCTCTCTCTCTCTCGGACAAACTCTAGTCGGATGGTCCCTGGTCATCGGTCACTCTTTTCCCTGGTCTGCGAAGGATCACGTCCGCTGCCCAGACCCTCCTCCCTCCCCCTCCCCTTTCCTGCGCACACTCACACTTTTTTTTTTCTGTCACCAGAAAATGTCTTCCTCCAGTCCACATAGCAACTAGTCCAGCGCCAGTCCTGGATGACCTCGGGGGCCATTCATCATCTCTGCTTCAGCGGAAATGGCTGGCGTCACTGGCCCCTCGCTAAAACATGTTTGGATATCATCATGGCACCAACTACACGTTGAATGGCTTGCCAACCACCGCTACCACGTCCATCACTACCACTACCACTACCACCCTTATTCTTTCTTCTTTTTTTTTTTTTGGATGTGTTATATCCTTACGTCTCCCTCTCTAGATTTTTTTTTCACAGTCCTCCCGTCTCAGTCCACTCTCCTCATGCCTAAACTTCTCTCTCCTCCCTCCTCTTTCCACTTACATTTCTCCGTCTGTACTCACGGCCGTCTGAGTTGATTCGCCCAAACAATTCTCTCGGACGAAGAGAAGTCTTCCCCTACAGCTAGATCGCTTCCTCCTCTTCTCCAGCTTCCTCCTCCGTCTTCTCCCCTCCCCAACCACTCCCTCCCACCTCCACCCGTCTCCACATTCCCGCCCTCCTGACCCTGCTCATCAGCATCAGAAAAGATCCAGGTCAGACGAGGGCCTGTTTGGCAGTGAGAGCAGCCTGGTGGACAGCCAACGTCTATATGGTTAATTCTGTTTGTATTGTTGTTGTGGGTGTGTTGCTGTCGCCAGCCTTTCAGCCCTTTTGACGCATTCCTCTCGCATTTCCTTCTGTTACCCCACTGATTGTCATTCTGCCAGGTCCTCTTCTCTTCCTGATTGTCTTTGATCGCTTCACACTCTGCGTTTGGAGCTTGTGATGTTCTTAACATTGCCGTTAGCGATGTTGTTTGTGTGTGTGATCATGGAAAATGAAGTGTGTGATACTATGATATATTTTGTCGCATTACAGAGTCTCTCTCTCTCTCTCTCTCTCTCTCTCTCTCTCTCTCTCTCTCTCTCTCTCTCTCTCTCTGCGCGCGTGCGTGTATATGCCTGTTTGCAGCTGTATGATACCCTATGCACTACTTTTATAAGGCAAACTCCGGTCTGACCCTTTTGGTTTTGAGTAACTCCTTCCCCCCGCTTGTGGGCTTTCCTCAGCTCACACCTACACATTCCAATCCCCATCTCTGTTTCATCACCTCATCTTAAGAAGAGGGTCAGCTGGTTTTAAGATATAAAAGACCTTCCTTTCCAGCCCACATACACAGAAGCGTGATGTCAGTGCCGGGCAGCATCGGAATAGATCATGCCTAGTTCACAGGAAATACTTGGCGTCGTTACACACCACCCCCTCCTTTCAATGTTAATTTATATTTAGATATTATCAGAGAACTCACTGAACGCTGAATGCTTTAAAGAGAGTCGAACCTTCGCCTTTAGAGCAGCAAACCTAGCACTGGCCTTGTTTGTACTTTGGTTGTTTATCTGACACATGGCTGCCCCCTTTTCACTATCCTCTTGTCTGACCCCACTCCCATTACTCCTACCTTTCTGAACAGACTCCTACTATTCCTACCTTTCTGAACGCACTCTTATTACTCCTACTTTTCTGGACCCATTCTTACTCTCCTATCTTTCTGAACACACTTTTACTACTCCTACCTTTCTGAACGCACTCTTATTACTCCTACTTTTCTGAATCCATTCTCATCATTCTTACCTTTTCTGAACCCACTCTCACTATTCTTACCTTTCTGAACCCACTCTTACTACTCCTACCTTTCTGAACCCACTATTGCCACTCCTACCTTTCTGAACCCACTCTCACTATTCTTACCTTTCTGAACCCACTCTCACTATTCTTACCTTTCTGAACCCACTCTCACTATTCTTACCTTTCTGATCCCACTCTCATTACTCTTAGCTTTCTGAATCCACTCTCATTACTCCTACCTTTCTGAACCCACTCTCACTATCTCACTATTCTTACCTTTCTGAACCCACTCTCATTACGCTTACCGTTCTGAACGTACTCTCATTACTCCTATCTTTCTGAACCCACTCTCAATACTCTTACGTTTCTGAACCCACTCTCATTATGCTTACCGTTCTGAACGTACTCTCATTACTCCTATCCTTCTCAACCCACTCTCAATACTCTTACCTTTCTGAACCCACTCTCCTGATTCCTACCTTTCTGAACCCACTCTCATGACTCTTACCTTTCTGAACCCACTCTCATGACTCTTACCTTTCTGAACCCACTCTCATGACTCTTACCTTTCTGAACCCACTCTCATGACTCTAACCTTTCTGAACCCACTCTCATGACTCTTACCTTTCTGAACCCACAGTCATTACTTTACTTTCCCTATCCATTCCCTCATCTTCCACATTCGTCTGCACCTCTGGTCATCTGAGTGTTTCACCACTCTGTTCTCTAGGACGAAACGAAGTCTCCTCCCCAATGTCAGATCTCCTTTCTTCTCCTTTTCGTCAGCATCCTCCTCTTTTACATTCTTTCCTCACCACGCCACTCCATCATTACCACCCCAGTTACACGAAAGTCCTGGGCAGTCTCGGCTTCATCGTCCCTGTTCAATGGAAATGGGTGGCCTCATTACTCTCCTTCCCATCCCCCCCCTCCCCCCTTCCTCCTTCCATGCTAAAACATATTCAATGTCACCACAGGGCTCACCTGACGCTGAATGCTTTAAGAGCAATCGAACCATCGCTACCAGCACACCTAAACCTACCTCAAGCCTCGTTCGTCCCTTAGCTTGCTTAGCTGTCGCATGGTGGACCCTTGTTCGCCGTCCTTCTGTTGTAACTCACTCTCCGTACACTACCTATCCTATACCTTCCTTCACCTTTCCCATTGGTCTCCACCCCATATCTGGCTATCTGGGTAGTCTCACCTACACTATCGTCTAGGACGACACGAAACCTCATGTTATTACCAGATCTCTTGTCTTCTCCTCTTCCACAACATCCTCCTCTTTGACCCCTCTTCCTTATCACGCCACTCCACAACCCTACACTTCCCCCTCTTTGACTTCCTTCAGCACCACCAGCAGAGGTCCAGGCCAGAGGAGGATTTGGTTTGTGTTGTGAGGAGGCTGGTGCACAGTAAACGTCCAAATTATTTACTTCCTTTTAAGCGTATTTATGTACTGGGCTGAATCCCCCTTTCTCTTCACATTTGACTGCTCATTACATTCACTGCGTGGTCTCTGGGTGTCCCTTCCACTGTTCCTTACCACAGTTATGTGATTGCCACTTGGTTCCCCCCTTCCATTATCACCCTTACCACTCTTACTTCAATGTCCCCCAGTCTCCCCCTCCTTTTTCACTTCTCGCCGCTCTTACTTTATTATTCCTAGGTCTTTCTTTCCCATTTCCAGTTTCATTCCTTACCAGACTTACCTCATTGTCCCTGTGTCCGTTCGTCCCTGTTCACACATCACCACCTTCACTTCACTGTGTTTGGGTTTCCCTTTTCACCCTTTACCATCTTACATTACTGTTCTTGTGACTCCCTTACTCTTTTCGCCAGTCACTATATTAACATCATTCTCCGTGGATCTTAACGTCCTTTTCTGTCCTTACCAACCTCAATTTATTATACTCGTATCTTCCCGTTTTTACCTGTTACAGTTTTTATTTCATTGCCCGTGGGTCCTCCCCTCTGTTTTCATAAGTTGATACATTTACCTCACTGTCTATGAGTGTCTTCGGTCCTTGCCACACATTGTTAAAGTTACTTCATTGTCCCTGGGTTTTTCTTTTTGTTTTCCTAAATCCTCACCATACTGTGTTCATTGAACCTTGACCTTTCCTTCCCTCCTTGCCCCCCTTGCCTGATACCACACTTACTTCATTATGCTGGGGTCCTCCTGTCCCCTTCATCTTAACACACTTCTTCATTGTCCCGGGTTTTACTGTCCATTTTCTCCCCTCACCACATTTACTCCAGTGTTTCTGAATCTTCCCCCCCCCCCCCCCCCCCCTTTTTCACCATTTACCACATTTACTTTCATGCCAACAGTCCTTCCTTTATTTTTCACTGCTCACCACACTTACTTCACTGTCCCTAGTCTTCCCTTACCCTTTCATTTCGTACAACAATGATTCATTGTCTGCCTGGCTTCCCTTCTCTTTTCTCCCTCACTATTTTACTTCACTGGCCCTGGTCTTCCCTTGCCCTCTCTGTAAAGGGCATGATTCTGCCCAACTTTTGAGATCACACAGTTGCAGTGGTTAATCCCGCAAACGTGGGATAGGATCACAGAGAGGGGTAACCTAGCTGGTAGTTCGGAATGCCAGTTAAGAGGCTGGTCACTCAGCAGACAATCTGCCTATGGCTGGTCTGGGCAGACTGGTTTAGAAGGGGACAGCCATTGGACTTCAGCCACATCGTAATTGGTGTTGCTTTTGCTAAGGAGGTCTTTAGCCTCTCTTTGTCCATGGCTGGTCTGAATGGCTTGGTCTGGAGAGTAATTATAGGCCGAGGGGACAGCCTTGGGATTCCGTGGAGCCGGGGTTGGTGTTGTCTTTGTTGAGGTGGACTTGAGGTTTTAGAGAGGTAAATATCCGCAGGAGTGGAGGGGA
The DNA here is from genome assembly GCA_016801955.1 of Conus betulinus. Taxonomy (NCBI): domain Eukaryota; kingdom Metazoa; phylum Mollusca; class Gastropoda; order Neogastropoda; family Conidae; genus Conus; species Conus betulinus. The sequence goes on from JADBJO010007082.1 coordinate 62,481, forward strand.
GGAGGGGGGTGTCGTTGGCGACGGAGTGCACACATGCTGGATTTTGCCTTGGTATGGAGTCTAAAGGGTCTGTCTTGATGTTTTCTTCTGTATTCCTCCAGATCCAGCCACTTACATGACAGTCGGCCCTGTTGTTTGTCGGGGCCTGGGGGATAGAATGTCTGTTAGAGAGCAGCCCAGCAAAGCCAGAATTTAGACACTTTAGACGCTTCTGGTGGTTCCATTGTGACTCAGGACACAAAGCAGTTTTTTTTTTATAGATGTCATAGAAAGGGACTGGGAGGCCTATATACTCCCAGCGTTCTGGCTCTGAGACCATTTCTTTACTGAGCAGAGTGTAGTGAAGGCTGTGACGCTGATTCCATTATTCAGGTGTTTGTAAATGTACAGAGCTGAAAAGCAACAGCCATTATTGGGCGGGGTGTAGGCCTAATGGATGAAACGTGAGGAGCCGTAGCATGTAGCACGCACTGTCCTGAGGTTGGTGTGGTTGGTTTAATCCAACTATGATTTGAAATAAGCGAGGATACCAACGAGTTGGTGTTGGTGTGGAAGATGATGTGTGCACTAGCTCTCCTCCTCCCCTCTTTATCCTCTTTACATTTCATTTCTTACAACAATGATTTCATTGTCTCCCTGGCTTCCCTTCTCTTTTCTCCCTTACTATATTTACCTCACTGTCCCTGGGTCTTCCCTTTTGTTCTCACCCCTCATCACACTTGTTCACTGTGTCTGGGTCTTCCCTTCTGTTCTCACCCCTCACCACACTTGCTCACTGTGTCTGGGTCTTCCTTTCTGTTCTCACCCCTCACCACACTTGCTCACTGTGTCTGGGTCTTCCTTTCTGTTCTCACCCCTCATCACACTGTTCACTGTGTCTGGGTCTTCCCTTCTGTTCTCACCCCTCACCACACTTGCTCACTGTGTCTGGGTCTTCCTTTCTGTTCTCACCCCTCACCACACTTGCTCACTGTGTCTGGGTCTTCCTTTCTGTTCTCACTCCTCACCACACTTGCTCACTGTGTCTGGGTCTTCCCTTCTGTTCTCACCCCTCACCACACTTGTTCACTGTGTCTGGATCTTCTCTTCTGTTCTCACCCTCACCACACTTGTTCACTGTGTTTGGGTCTTCTCTCCTGTTCTCACCCCTCATCACACTTGTTCACTGTGTTTGGGTCTTCTCTCCTGTTCTCACCCCTCATCACACTTGTTCACTGTTTCGGGGTCTTCTGTTTTCACCCTTTGCTGACTAACTTCACTGTCCCATTGTTTTTCCTTTAAACCCTGTACATACTAACTTCACTGCTGCTGGTCTGTCCTTTCTGTTCAACACCCACCATATTTCCTACATTGCTCCTGCATCTCCCCTTCAGGCTCAGCCCTAATCATATTTATTTCATTGTCTGGGATTTCCCTTCCCTTTTCACTCCTCACCATAATTATGTCATTGTCCTGGGTCTTTCCTTTCCGTTTCATTCATCACAACGCATACTTCATTGTCCATAGTCTTTTTTCCCTTTCACCCCGAACTTAACCTGCGTCTTTATCCCCTGGATCTTCCCTTTTCATCCCTCATCACATTTTCTCCTTTGTCTCTGGGTCTATTCATTCCTTTGAACCCTTCACCACACTTACTTCACTTTTCCCAAATCTGCCCTTGCCCTTTCACTTCTCACCACAAATGTTTCATTGCCCCTGAGTCTTTCCTTTCCTTTTGCCCTTCACCAAACTGTATTCATTGTACGTGGATCTTCTCTTCCCCTTTTATCCCACACAACAAATACTTCATTGTCCCTGGGTCTTCCTTCCTCTTGCAACTCTTAACACACATTTAATTAATACCCCCTGAGTATTCCATTCCCCTTCACACCCTCCCCCCTCCTTGCCACACTTATTCATTGTTTATATTTTGTTTGTCTTTCCTTTTCATCTCTCACCACACATATTCATTGTCTACATTTTGTTTGACTTCCCTTTTCACCTCTCACCACACTTACTCATGTCTTTCCTTTTCACCTCTCACCACGCTTACTGATAATTGTCTTGGTTCTTCAATCCCCCTTTCACCCTGACCACACTTATTTCATTGCCCTTAGCTTTTCTTTTCCCTTTTCACCCCTCCTCTATACTTACCACACAACCCTCTGGGTCTCCCCTTTCCTATTCACCTCCTCCTTACTTACCTCAGAGCCCCTGCGTCTTCCCTGTCCTATTCACCCCCCCTCCCCCTATACTTACTTCACAGCCCCTGGGTCTTCCCTTTCCTATTCACTCCCCCCTCCCCCCCCCCCCCACTTACTTCACAGCTCCTGGTCTTCCCTTTCCTATTCACCTCTTCATACTTACTTCACAGCCCCTGGGTCTTCCCTTTCCTATTCACCCTCTTCATACTTACTTTACAGCCCCTGGGTCTTCCCTTTCCTATTCACCCTCTTCATACTTACTTCACAGCCCCTGGGTCTTCCCTTTCCTATTCACCGCCCCCCCCCCTCCCCCCATCTACTTCACGGCTCCTGGGTCTTCCCTTTCCTATTCACCCTCTTCATACTTACTTCACAGCCCCTGGGTCTTCCCTTTCCTATTCACCGCCTCCCTCCCCCCCCCCCCCCTACTTACTTCACAGCTCCTGGGTCTTCCCTTTCCTATTCACCCTCCCCTTACTTACTTTACAGCCCCTGGGTCTTCCCTTTCCTATTCACCCTCTTCATACTTACTTCACAGCCCCCTGGGTCTTTCCTTTCCTATCCATCCCTACTCATACTTACTTTACTGTCTGCATCTTCCCTTTTCTATTCACTCCTCACCACACTTACTTATTCGTCCCTTACTTACTTTTCCTCTTCCGTCTCACCTTAACCACACTCACTTCATTGTCCCTCCTGCACTTTTTTTTTCATTCGTCACCACACGAGTGGTGAAGGCAGGTGAAGGCAGGCAGGTGAAGGCAGTGCTTCTCTGGGTCCTCCCCAGCACCTTCGGGTGTTTCTTTTTCTTTTGCTTCTCCCTCTCCTGCACTTTTTTTTTCATTCGTCACCACACGTACTCTATTGTTTCTAGGTTTTCCCTTCTGTTTTCACACTTACTAAACATAGTTCAGTGTATTTCGTTAAGGTCCTCCTTGGGTCTTCCCTTTTCACCCCTCACCTCTCATATTATTGTTCCTGGGTGTTTCCCTCCGTTTTCGACCTTACCACACTGACTCCATTGTTTCTTTGCCTTCCCTTGCGTTTTCACCATCACCACAATTACGTCATTGTCCTTGGATCTTCCCTTCCAGTTTAACCCTTACCAGACTTACGTCATTGTCCTTGGATCTTCCCTTCCAGTTTAACCCTTACCACACTTACGTCATTGCCCCTGGATCTTCCCTCATTTTACCGTGATGACAGCCCTGATGTGGCCCTTTGCGGTCGGCTGGGCTATAAGCAACATTATCTTATCTTATCTTATCTCCCTCATTTTAACCCTTACCACACTTACGTCATTGTCCCTGGATCTTCCCTTCCATTTAAACCTTACCACACCTGTATCATCGTGCCTAGGTCTTCCCTTTTTCGCTCAATCTGATTACAATTGCGTCATTGTTCATAGGTCTTTCTGTCCATTTTCACCCTTACTGTTCATTGATCCTGCCCCTATCCCCTTCCATTTTTCACCCTCGTCACTCTCGTTCATTGTTTCTGGGACTCTCCCCCTCCCCTCCAGTTTTCATCCTCACCACTCTTACTACATTGTTCTTGGATCTTCACTTTCCTGTTCACCCACTTATTCATTGTTCCCGGGTCACGTTTATGTCATTGTTCCTGGGTCTTCCCTGCCGTTTTCATCCTTTACATCGTTATGTCATCGTACCTGGGCTTTCCCGTCTGTTTCCACCTTAACCACGTTTACGTCATTGTTCCTGGGTGTTCCCTTCATTTTCACCCTAACTATACTCACGTCATTGTTTATGGACCTCCCTTCCGTTTTTTTCTTTCCCCAAACACACTTACGTCATTGTTGCTGGGTATTCCCTTCCGTTTTCACCTATACCATGCTTATATGAGTATTTCTGCTTTTGCCCTTCTGGTTTCACCATAGTTACACTCACGTCCTTCTTTGCGCTTTTTTCCGGTTTCTTTTCACCCAGGCACACTCATTGCTTCTGGGTCTTCCTTTCCATTTCCACTCCTATTGACATTACGTCATTATACCCGGGTCTTCCCTTCATGGTTCACTTCTCACTACACTCGTTACATTGCCTGAGGATATCCTGTTCACTGACCATACCAGACTCCCTACCACATCATTTTCCCGCCTTCCATTCTCTTACGTCTGTGTTTTTGAATTCATAACTATGTACTCGTTACTTCCGACAAGGAGTTAGGCCTGCGCTTTCACCTGAATTCGTTTCTTCGTTCGTTGCCCTGTCAGCAAGGTCACGCCCCAAACCGCTGAACCCATTCGAATCAGACTTCGCCTAAAGATGGAATGCGGCCCAAGGATGAAGCTATTGAATTTCAGTGCATATCCACAGTGCAGATCCGTGGTGCAGATCCATGGTGCAGATCCGTGCCGCAGATCCAGATCAGGCTGTGGACCAAGGATTGTTCAGCAAAATCGTCATGGAATTTATAACGCAAAAGCTACAGACCAGTTCTCAGGAAATTTGATGGAAATTTGAAATGTGCCCAAAGAAGAATGTGTTTTAAACTCTGGGCATGTTGGACGTTGTGTTTTGAACTATGAAAATCAAGTAACTCCTTTTGCCCTTCACCAAACCCTACACATTGTCCGTGGATCTTCTTTTCTCATTTTATCCCACACAACAAATACTCAATTGTCCCTGGGACTTCACAAGTAACTCTGTGCTATGTTTCGGCTGCTTGTCTTTTCTTAGCCCTTCAAATGCAACGACAGGCCGCGGTTTAAATAGTGACTGTGCTTTAGTAGTAATATAGCCAGTAACATATCTATTAATTCATCGTATTAGCTGTCTTTATGACAACATAACTTCAATAGAAACCAAACTTTATAAACAGAAAAACAGAAAGATAAAAAAAAACAACTGATAACTAACAAACAAAATAAATGAACACTCACAAACTGAATCATTCTGTATAAAACATTTTTTGTTTTCAAGTTTGACGGCACGTAGACAGCTAGACATATCTTGTTGATGGCGCCGTGACAGACATTCAAAAGGACAGTTAACTTCTCTATTCCCAGAGCTATTTATTCTCATTGTATCATAGAGAGATAAAGTCCAGTCTGACAGTCTCTGGTCATCAATCACTTTTGGTAGCATATCCAGTCCTTCCCCCAGCTTCCCCACAGCTCAAAACCAACACGTCCCATCCAATCCCCAAGTTTTCGAAGACGAAAAAGATAAAGAGTTATAAAGAGTGAGCCGTTTCAGTCACGAGAGACTGAAAGACATCACTCTTCAGCCTGCATACAGACCAGGCCAGTGCCAAGCCCTGGACATCTCGAGCTCCACACATCATTCTTAGTTCGGTGGAAATGGCTGGCACCACTGGGCACCCTCTCAGAAACATATTTAGATACCGTCAAAGCATGCACCAGATGTTGAATAAATAGCAAGCATCATCACGGCCATACTGTCCACACCACTGTTTTATACTCACGTCCTTGCTATCGCTTTTCTATTTCTTTGTCTCATCCTCCAGTTTCTTCACTGTCCTCCTGCCTTATTCAATCCATTTCATTCCTGAACCCCTTGTCTCCCTTTCCTTTCCCACTTACATTCACTCGTATGTACCCCACGGCCGTCTGAGTTGATTCGTCCACACAATTCTCTGAACTAACGAGAAGTATTCCCTACAGCTAGACTCCATCGTCTTCCTCTTCTTCGAAATTTACCTTTTTCCCGCCTACCCTTGAATTTGTTTACATTCCTCCACATCTTTTACCACCTTCCCCGCCTTGCATTCTTGCTCATTAGCATTAGCAGAGGTCCAGGCCAGGCGATGTTCCTTCTGCCATGTGAGGATACTGGTGGAGTGGTGAATGTATGTCTGCGCCGCGTCCCATCACCATTGCCCACTGTTCCTCCCTTTTCATGTTTTTCTCCCTCTTCATTCTTTGCCATGGGTCTCCGATGTTTCCTCACCTAGCTAGACCCTCTCTCCTTTTCATTTTTTTCCCTTAATCTTTGGAATGAGGAATTCCGCTTTTTCATTTCTTTCCAATTCTTATGTAATCTTTAAATGTTTAAAACGAATTAGTGCTATTATGTCGTAATGTGTGTGTGTGCATGTGTGTGTGTGTGTGTGTGTGCGTGTGTGTGCGTGTGTGTGTGTGTGTGTGTGTGTGTATGTGTGCGCACACGCGCGCAAACGTCTGTAAGAGAGAGAGAGAGAGAGAGAGAGAGAGAGAGAGAGAGAGAGAGAGAGAGAGAGAGAGACAGACAGACAGACAGACAGACAGACAGACAGAGAGTATGCCCGTGGTAACTAAAAGCTTTTCATGGTCGTCCAGACAGATCCAGTGTGGTGATCTCTGGTCCTCATGATCACGGGTTTTCTCCACTCTACACGAATTTGTCCGTAGCTCAGACATACATCTCCATACCCACACCTGGTGTGTCCAAAAACGCTGTCTAGTTCCAAAAGGAAGCTGCTGCAGACCCAAATTTCAAACCCACCCACAACACCTGCATCCAGGATGAACTTGGGCACCCCATCTCTTACAGGAGTTGAAATGTCTGGCATCATTGGCTCCCTCACTAAGACACGCTGGACAGCCTCATAGCGTTTATGAGACATTGGACGCCTCGGGGACCACCGCCACCAAAGCCACCACAACTCGTGCATCAGAACCACTGCTCTGATTTGTCTGTTCCAATGTTTCAGTGCCTCGCGCCAGCCTTGGCCTTAAACTAAGTCAGACTGAGCCCTGAGATAGACACTGCACAGTGTGTGAGGGCGTGTTTAGTGGAGTGGGAGGGGGGGGGGGGGGGGGGGGGGGGGGGGGCTTCAGTCGTGGAAAGCTTCAAGCATGAGAATTTTCGTTTTCGTGGAAAGCTTCAAGCATGAGAATTTTCGTTTTCATGAATACGAAGAGAGAAATCGTCTGAAGACAGAATGTAGCTGCCTGTTTTGAGTTGATCAAAACAGCCATTGCTCTAAACCTTTCACCGTGTCAAATGTTTTCAATGACCTGATACTAGCTTGTGAGGGCAGAGGTACTGGATAATCCCCAGACAATTCACCTGCGGAACACAAACGACAACAAATACACAGCTATTTCATGAAAACTCCAGCTTGTTCACAGTCCTCCCGCCTCACTCAGTCTATTCTCCACACTCCTGTCCCCTCCCATAACCCATCCCCTACACCCCATTTCCACTTACATTTTCCCGTCTGTACCTCACGGCTGTCCGAGTTGATTCGCCCAAACAGTTCTCTGGGATGAAGAGAAGCTTCCCCCTACAGCTAGATCGCTTCCTTCTCCCCCTTCAAATTCCTCTTTCCTTCTCCTCCTCCTCCTCCTCGCCGACCACTTTCTTCTCCATCCTC
>JADBJO010007082.1:92118-99618 GCA_016801955.1 Conus betulinus
TGGAGGATCAACGCACTCACGCATGTGGACACATGCATAGCCCACTCGCTCCTCACAATCTTCCACCCGTACCGTGCGCGTTTCCACTTTCGAAAGCGACAGTCAGTTCTGGCGAGAGTTGGGATGACAGTCAACGTGTTAGTGCTATTGTGGTGGCCTGGTATATTATTCCCCCTTCGGATTGTGTGCAAATGCCGTAGGTGAATTTTGGTTTGATCCAATTGTGTGCGAGCGTGTGTGTGTGTGTGTGTGTGTGTGTGTGTGTGTGCAGGATTTGTTGTTGTTGCTGATGTTAGTTTTCGTTTTTCTTTCTTTGTTTTTGTGGGTTTTTTTTTTTTTCTTTCTTTCTTTCTTCCCTTCTTTTTTTCTCTGTAGTGTGTGTGGTGGCGGTGGGGGTAGAGCAGGAGGATTTCTTTCTCTCTCACTGTGTTGTCCCCCCCCTCTCTCTCTCTCTTCATCTTCCTCCCCCCCCCCCCCCCCACCCACCTCTTCCTCTCTCCCCCCCTCCCTGCCTCTACCTCCCTCTCTCTTCTATCTCTACCCCGTTACCCCCCCCCCCCCACACACACTCTCTGTCGCACGCGCGCTCACTCACACACAGACTCTCTCTCTCTCTCTCTCTCTCTCTCTCTCTCTCTCTCTCTCTCACAAACACACACACACACACTCTCAACAAAAACTGTATGTGTATGTATGGACAGATGTGTGGAGAGAGAGAGAGGGAAGGGGGGGGGGGGGGGGTCACAAGTCGGAATTGATAGATAGTAACGCATGACAAACATGTTAGTCTAGGAAATACCTAATCAAAAACGACATGTACGAAGACAAAACGATCCACATAGAGTATAGATGCGGCTTAGCCAATTTGTAGAAATAGAAAATATGATTTTAAATTATTCGTGAATCTTTAGACGCAGAGAGAGAGAGAGAGAGAGAGAGAGAGAGAGAGAGAGAGAGAGAGAGACGAGAGACGTGACGTGAATTATTGTGTAAACAGTAGACTTGTTTCTATGATTGAAAGCGTGAAAAAAAAATAGAAAGTGGCGTGCACGCCTTGTCGTCTGCAAACATATTATACGTCTGCAAAAAAAACGGAAGTGAAGCTTAAAAGCATGAAGACTGACGTAATTTTTCTGTAAAAGGAACTGTTCTCTAATATTTTGATACTCAGAGAAAGAGAGGGAAAAGACAGACAGAGAGAGAGGGAGGGGGGAGTGTGTGGGTGTGTGTGTGGGGGGGGGGGGGGGGGGGGGGCTCTCTCTCAGCGAAAGATTCGATAGTTAGGTGGGCTACACGTAACACATTCTTCGTTATCTTCATCTGTCCCCTCGATCCAAACACTGTCTTATCCGTAATCTTTGCGGAGTCACTGACACAATGGGGATAAATTGTTATGAAATTTCATGGTTGATCCCCCTTCTCATACCCCTCTCCCCCCACCCCCATTCTTCCCCAACCCTCTATCTTTGTCTGTCCGTGCCTCTGTCTGTCTGTCTCTGTCTCTCCCTCTCTCTCTGCACACGCACAAACACACACACACACACACACACACACACACACACACACACACACACACACACACACACACATCATGAAAAATAAGTGTTATGATTATTGATGCTAGGAATTCATTGCTGCTTACTGATAACTGATTGTAGTACCGTTCGTTCTCGTTTTGCCTTATTACCACATCATGTAAATGTAAAAGAAAATAAAAATGTTGATATCATTGATGCATTACAGTTGTCTAATTTCATCCTTAGCAGTTTCTTGTGTGTTAGTTTGTTTGTTTGTTTGTTTGTTTTTTTACAAAAGGAATGTAACTCTCTCTCTCTCCCCTTCGATAGGAGTCTACGCCTTAAATGTTAATGGATGAACTTTTTAATGTTGTGAAGATATGTGTGTTTGTTAAAAGTTTTGTAAGTCTTAGTCGCTAGTCATACTTAGTCCCTAACGGGGCAAGGGCCGGATGAAAAAAAAAAGCATGTGTTTGCTTATCTGTTACCCTTGGAAATAGTCATTAAATGGCATACCTCCGCAAATGGCCCGTAAACGATAATGAACAATAACGGAATAAGTAACTTTGTACTGATGATGTTGTTTACGTGAGGAACTACATGGTGGGTTATGATTATGATTTGTTTTAGTATTGTCCCAAGACAATAAAAGTGCATATCGTTTATGTTTTTATATGACCCATGTGATTTAAAGGCTGTGTTTTTGTTGTTGTTGCTGTTGCTTTTGTTGTTGTCGCTTCTGCTGCTACTGTTTTTGTGTGTTGTTCTTTCTCTCTCTTTCTCTGTCTGTCTGTCTGTCTGCTGTCTGTCTGTCTGTCTCTCTCTCTCTCTCTCTCTCTCTCTCTCTCTCTCTCTCCATCACGTCTCTCTCTCAACTCTCTTGCTCACTTTTCGTCTAATGTACACAACTAAATCGTTGCTCCAATTTTCACAAAGAGTAACTTCTCAAATTCTGGACAATTTAGAATAAGAGCAAGGGACAGAAGGAGAGGAGAGAGAGAGAGAGAGAGAGAGAGAGAGAGAGAGAGAGAGAGAGAGAGAGAGAGAGAGAGAGACTTTGACACTTTAATGTCATTGGCTTACAGTCCTATTGACATAGGTGATGCGTCATTTTCTTTTTTTTTAACACTAAAAGAATGATCAGCCTTATGGTTCAGTAATGTGCAAACGAAACAAACAAAGTTACTAACAGGAAAACAAAAAGTATAACGAAAACCATCCTTCTAAACGAAAGTGACACTTTATAAAAAAAAAAAAAAATGGCCACCCAAGGCTGTTATAAAACTGTTTTTACAATATCAAAGTTCAACATACTAAGGTTCTTATATTTGTATCAGTGACTTTCTTCATATATACATGTATACGACGTTCTCTCTCTCTCTCTCTCTCTCTCTCTCTCTCTCTCTCTCTCCTCTCTCTCTCTCTCTCTCTCATCATTACTACCTTACCATAGCACTCCTGGCAGAAATGATTGTTATGTATCAAAGATTCCAGGCTTCCGAAATGAATTTGGCCAACAAATTCAGAATAATATCATCTTCTGATAATAGCAGAGAAAAACAAATCTTTTCTTACCACAATGTCTTTTTCAAACAATGGACACTTTTTTCTTCCTCAGGTTGTCATAGGCTTTACAGCAGAAAATGAAGTGAATCTCATCATCAAACGATGGAATTACACAGAGGGCAAGGTGAATCTGTAGACGTACCAGGCTGAAACCATTTTTTGTTAGCATTAAACCAAGGGTTCTTAGTCGGAATCTAGCTAAATTAGTCCGGTGCCGTTTATTCACACCGACTTTTAGAAACTTTTCAGGTTGAAATATGCTTTTGAAAGAATAGAACCAACGATATTTTTCTTTATTCTCCATGTCTGAATGCCAGTTTTGTTTAAAAACGAATCAAGTAAAACTGGTTTTAAATTCTGAGATAAAAACAACAGCTCATTAGGCCTACCTACACCTTGGTTCATCCAGGCAATCGCAAAACCGTTTTCTGACACAACGTCTTTTAAATCGAGAAGCCCAGTTTTCTTTACCTCTTTCCATTTGTATTAACAACATATCATATGCCTGTCTAGAGAATCTACTTTGTGGCAGTTTCAACAATTTAAACCAAAAATTTAACACATTTTATGTAGGAGAGAGAGAGAGAGAGAGAGAGAGAGAGAGAGAGAGAGAGAGACAGACAGACAGACAGACAGACAGACAGACAGACGAAGAAAGATTACTTATTTATTTTAGGCCATGATGCCTAGCGAAGAGGCGTATAAAACAGCATAAAATCGATTCAGCATTTAATAAGGCCTACGTATTGTTGCCACGGAACAAGAAATGTGCATAATTATGATGCCGTGGTTTCTCGTAAGTTTAAACGCCAAATACAAATATACAGAAAAGTTTTTCAAAAAACAAACAAACAAAAAAAAGCAACAGGAACAATGCATGACAACAATAAATAAAGTTTGTCGGTAATAATCATGCCCAGTAAACGTTTCTCTCATAAGAGACATGGCGTTTCGTAGCCAAGCACAAAGTATGATTTATCCTCTTTCCACTTCTCGCACAAAGGACGCGCTATATCAGTCTGATGTCATGTCGTGCATACAGTGGTGAAGCTCACCTAATTCTTGTTGCAATGTACTTCAGATGTCTGTCAATACTTAACAAGCACGAGAGAGTGCGAGACAGACAGACAGACAGAAGCAGAGAGACAGAGAGACGCAGATGCAGAGAAAATGAGAGAGGAGAGAGAGAGAGAGAGAGAGATGTGACACAGCGGCACGGCGCTAGGACTGTTTTTGCTAAACACTATCCATCCCTCCTTTGACAGGTGATACAACTTGTAAACTCCTGTGGTATTGTTAAACACAGCCAGCCTCATCTGTGATACTGACATATTGAAGTGTGTGTGGGGTGGGGGTTGGGGGTGGGGGGGGATCTCAACACAAAAAACGCTGGCGGTGCATAAATGTGCTCAGGTCATGCACTTTGCTAGGCGGCTGTATTTCATGACAAGTAGCATCAACGGTTATTGAGCTGAAGTTTCCTGATAACCGCCCTTCCCGCCCCCCCCCCCCCCCCCCCCCACCCCCCGCACCCCCCCCCTTCCTCCCATTACTTCTCCCTTTATCCCACCCTTCACCCCGCGCCTTCAACAGTTGTGTCCCCCCCCCCCCCCCCACACACACACACACACACACACACACAAGAAAAAAGTGGGAAAAGGAATGAAGGGAGAGGGTGAGAAGATGCGTGTGTCACTGTGGGGAGGCGGAGGGGGCGGGGGAGGAAGGGTTGGGGGGCGTGTCCCTCTTGCTTCAATAGTTTTTATCAGCACGTACCATTCACACCTGGTGAGTTGTCTCCCTTGGGTATGCCTCCAACAGCCCTCGCCCGGTGTAGACAGCACGGTCCAGGTGCATACTGGTGTACGGTACAGTGGCACCGTTCTGAGCAGAACACAGTTCACCTTCCAACCTCTTCAACTCCAGTGCTGCTTGATTCTGCTCGTGACTGTGCCGTATTCTGCGTCGGACAGTTTCACCTTCCGACTTCTTCCACATCTGGGGTGTGTGTGCTTATGGCAGACTAGGCTCCTGGGCTTTGACACCTGGAATGTCAACGAAGTGACCTCTGGCCAGCCTGTGGTTTTGTCGATGACGTCCAGGTATTGGGAGACAGCGGAGCCGATGTCCGTCACCTCGTGACCAGCTTGAGGAAGGGACCAGCTACACGCTGTGTGGAGGTCACCCCAGACAAAAGGCTCATCTTTTCTCTCTTCTCTCTCTCTCTCTCTCTCTCTCTCTCTCTCTTCTCTCTCTCTCTCTCTCTCTCTCTGTTCCTTTGTTAAAAAATTCTGAGGCTGACCACTGATGAGATGTTAGCGTGTTGCACCTTTTGCCTTTTTTTTTTGTTGTTTTCATCCTACAGTTCAGGTAGCCACATTCCAACTGCTGGAATGGTGTGCACGTGTTTTACTTTCGTGTCATGCCTGGCATCGGCACACGATGGCATACTCTTCTCTGGAAAAGTGGAGTTACGTTGAAAGTGGCTGCAAGAGTTTCTGTGCCTGCGTTCACGCACATCGCCTCGTTTTAAAGTCTCACCCGAATGAGTAGGAGTGGGACGGCAGTTTACACAGATTTTTTATTCCGGAGAGACCCTATCTTCCAACCAGCCTGTTTCAAACGGGAATCCAACCCCCCAGACGCTGCAACAAAGAGTCGGACGCCTTTTTTCCCCACTAGGCCAAGCAGACCAACACCTGAGTCAGCATTCCCAGACAGCATTCTATGGTCCACATCTCGCTGACCACACTCTGCGAGAAAGGAACCCCTTCCAGGACCTGGGCTCTATTCGGAACAAAGACGGCGGAAAAAGCCAATCCAAGGTTACGCCTGGCTGAGTGTTCTACGACAAGATTGTACGTGTGTTGTGGCACTGGTGGCCAGCCAGCACCGACCGGAATAAGGCATTAATCGGTCTTGAACTGGTTCCAAAGAATTTTTTTGCAAAGTTATCAGCGCCTGATTTTATGTAGTATATTTCATTTATGTTTCAATGGAACGAAGGGAAAAAAAAGAGCAGGGTTTTTATGTTTAAGATATAAAATTCGAGCGCAGGCTTGTACACGTTCCATAAAAACCACAGATCCCTAGTGTTTTCAACCGGCTTATCAGTGTCTCTCCGCTGAGCGCGGATATCACAGCGAGCTTTCAATTTCCGTTCGTATCCCTCAGCGTCATGTGCTTGTGGCCATGACCAAAAACCATGCGAGATGTTTGGCGAAGGTCGTCATGGAGTTGCTGTTGTTTTGATTTCTTCCCGTCCCAGTGAGTACCAGAGCCAGACAACGCCAAAGACCTCTGGCAAGAGGAATGAAACCTGCAGACAGATAACAAACTATACTGAATCTGTCCAAACCTTAAAGAGTTTTTACTATGTTCCAGGGGGGCGACCATAAAGAAGAGTCTTGTGCCGTTTGTACACAGGACACTCCATTTTACGCCCTTTCTTATCTTTAGAGAAGGTGAAGAAGCTCCGTGGTGCATTCCATGTCATGTACACTCACAGTGAAACATGTTCTTTGAGAGTGATGGGACTTGCGTGATATGAGACACAAACACTTTACAGCAGACTCCATGAATACCTTGCTCAGAGATGTCCCATCTGATGTGATCTTTGAATTTCTGAAAGAGATCAACATGTTTCACCGGATCTAAGGTTTCACGGAAGAAAGATTTTCAAACGAAATTTCGGGTGTGTGTTTAGAAGGTGTGTTTTAAAGAGTTGTGTGAATTACTTTTTTTTTTTTAATGACTTGCGAGTTGACTTCAGCGTGGTGACAGCCTTGATATGGCCCCTTGCGGTCGGCTTAGCTATAAGCAACACAACGTTACCTCATCTTAGGGCCAGATAATGTTACAACAGCCTTGCCTCTCAGATCCCAATGAAAGTCGTCAAGCTTCTGACAGCATCGATCTGTACCTCTCAGATCCCAGTGAAAGTTGTCAAGTTTCTGACAGTATCGATCTGTACCTCTCAGATCCCAGTGAAAGTCGTCATGCTTCTGACAGTATCGATCTGTACAGAACCACCACATGGACACTGACAACCAATTTCTAGGGAATTATCCAGGTCTCAAGAGAACTGCAGTTCCGTTAGCTTCGTTGAAGCCAGGTTCTGGACAGCTCCAAGGGGAAAAAGTATGATGTTTAATCAATTGTCCGCTTTATGAGTCTCTTCAGCGAAGGATTGATAGACTGTGGCTGGCAAGACTTGGAAGTATCGCAATGTTTCAAGTGTTCAGTGTATTGATGTTCAGAACAACAAATCACTCTGGGCAAATGTGTCGAGCTAATAATACAACCAAACGTGGAAGCCCAAAGAATTATTACTTCAAATTCGGAGTAATACTTAATTTCATTCACTTCAGTACAGTGAGCACAAAACACTGAGTATCTGTCTCTGTCTGTCTGTCTG
>JADBJO010007082.1:102118-119872 GCA_016801955.1 Conus betulinus
TCTGTCTGTCTGTCTCTCTCTCTCTCTCTCTCTCTCTCTCTCTCTCTCTGTATTGTGTGTGTGTGTGTGTGTGTGTGTGTGTGTGGCTGGATGGATGGCTGTCTGTCTGTCGCTCTGTCTGGTCTGTCTGTCTCTCTCTCTCTCTCTCTCTCCAGCCACCCCCCCCCCCTCCCACCCCACTTCACCCCACCCTCTTCCTTTCCCCCGCCCACTCTACCTCTACCTCATCCTGCGCTTTTCCTTTCCCCACTTCGCTCCTTCTGTCTGTGACGGGGGGCGGGGGGGGGAAATAAACGTCTTGAACTGGAAGCGTGAACGGGCCTCGCTTGACCAGGTATGTCCAGCGCCTGTTGTACGAGGCCTTACTAGTGAGTGGGTGAGCACATTTGCATGGCCACTTGCCCCGAGAGATTCAGCGAGCACGCAGCGACGTCATTTGTCAAGGGTGTTCGCTCCGTATACATGTACTAGTTGTTTGTTCGGGGGGCGAAGCGACTGCTGATGCGAGGTGGAGGTGGAGGTGTGTGTGTGTGTGTGTTTCCAGCTGGCGGTTGTGTTGACGTGTGGATTCATCTTGACAGCACATGTTGGTGTGCTGCTGTGTATGGGTGTAAATGAGGTATGTTGCTATGTATGTGTGTAAATGAGGTATGTTGCTGTGTGTGTGGGTGTAAATGAGGTATGTTGCTGTGTATGGGTGTAAATGAGGTATGTTGCTATGTGTGGGTGTAAATGAGGTACGTTTGCTGTGTATGGGTGTAAATGAGGTATGGTGCTGTATATGGGTGTAATGAAGTATGTGCCTGCATATGGGTGTAATGAAGTATACCACAGTATATGTTGCTGTATATGGGTGTAATGTAGTATACCCACAGTATATGTTGCTGTATATGGGGTGTCATGAAGTATACCACAGTATATGTTGCTGTATATGGGTGTCATGAAGTATACCACAGTATATGTTGCTGTATATGGGTGTAATGAAGTATGTTGCTGTATATGGGTGTAATGAAGTATACCACAGTATATGTAGCTGTATATGGGTGTAATGAGGTATGTTGCTGTATATGGGTGTAATGAGGTATGTTGCTATATATGGGTCTAATGAGGTATGTTGCTGTATATGGGTGTAATGAAGTATGTTGCTGTATATGGGTGTAAATGAGGTATGTTGCTGTATATGGGTGTAATGAGGTATGTTGCTGTATATGGGTGTAATGAAGTATGTTGCTGTATATGGGTGTAAATGAGGTATGTTGCTGTATATGGGTGTAATGAGGTATGTTTGTTGCTGTATATGGGTGTAATGAAGTATACCACAGTATATGTAGCTGTATATGGGTTTAAATGAGGTATGTTGCTGTATATGGGTGCAATGAGGTACGTTGCTGTATATGGGTCTAATGAGGTATGTTGTTGTATATGGGTGTAATGAAGTATGTTGCTGTGTATGGGTGTAAATGAGGTATGTTGCTGTATATGGGTCTAATGAGGTATGTTGCTGTATATGGGTGTAATGAAGTATGTTGCTGTATATGGGTGTAAATGAGGTATGTTGCTGTATATGGGGTCGTAATGAGGTATGTTGCTGTATATGGGTGTAATGAATGTATATACCACAGTATATGTAGCTGTATATGGGTTTAAATGAGGTATGTTGCTGTATATGGGTGCAATGAGGTACGTTGCTGTATATATGGTCTAATGAGGTATGTTGTTGTATATGGGTGTAATGAAGTATGTTGCTGTGTATGGGTGTAAATGAGGTATGTTGCTGTATATGGGTCTAATGAGGTATGTTGCGGTATATGGGTGTAATGAAGTATGTTGCTGTATATGGGTCTAATGAGGTATGCTGCCGTGATGTTTAATGAAGTGTGTGTGTGTGTGTGTGTGGGGGGGGGGGGGGGGGGGGGGGGGGGGGGGGGGGGGGGGGGGGGGGGGGGGGGGGGGGGGGGGTGGGGGGGGGGGGGGGTGGCAGTCTTTTCCCTAGAAGCTGACGCCGGTTCTGACTCCATTTCCTACAGGTCCTCCGACTGCGACTATATAAACCGAGGTTTTGTTTGTGAACGCACACGTAACATCCTGCGCGCACGTTTGGGTCAAGTAATGTTGTTTATAGCCCAGCCGACCACAAAGGGCCGTATCAGGGCTGTCACCGCGTTGAAGTCAACTCACATGCGCGCACGTTACAGCCGGTCACCACCATCCTTTACGAAGAGCAGGCCACGTAAGGCCGAAGGTGATTGACAACACACAGCACGCATCCTGCGCGCTGATAGTGGTCTGAGTGAAGACCGCTGAGCGCGATGCAGGATAACATAAGATTTTTAAAAAAACTAGCGGAAGAAAATTTCGAAGAAGACTCAGGGGTCCTGGTTGATAAAGATTTCCATATGAACCAGCGTATCACTGCAACTGTGAAGAAAGGCCAGAAGGATTCCTGGTGTGATCTCGTATTTGATTCAGTGCGGAACTAACGGCATGATGATACTACCTTTCCGATCTTGACATAAGACCACAACATGGTTTGCCCCCCCCCCCCCTCCCTCCCTCCCCCCCCCCCCCCTCCTTTTTTTTTTTAATGTAAAAAAAAAAAATCATAACATTTACAGAAATATATGCAAACAAGTTCCGCCGAACAGATCATTGGATTGAATCACCTAAGTCCCTGAAAAAACAGGTCGAAACTCCGTAAATTACCAAGCCTAGAAATTTGGAGAGCATGATGTGATACGCTAGGAACCTCTCAACATTTTTCTTTTTTTTTTTTTCACGTGGACTCTGCGACGCCCAGACTACAAGTTATCTATTTTCACCCAGTAAATATGACACTACCTTTGTGGTGAGAAAAAACCACAAAAATGTAGACTGTGGTGTATCTCCATTTGACGCCAAGGGAAGAGCGACACAGCCTTCCCACTGATGAGTCTGAATCAGCGGACGAAAGGCCTCTGAGCAGGCGATTTGAACGGTTCTGTTTTTAATGGACTACAATAGTCTGCACATGCTGCTAGCGAAAGATTTTTGTATTTTTATCTTACCCTGTAAGTTTTCATTTCCGTTTTCTTCTCCCACACCCTCCGCCCACCCTCGCCGGTCCTTCCTTAATCTTAGCCGAGTGTGTGTCGTGAGGGCTGATGACATGTTGGCCTGCGCTGGTTTTTCACCATTTCTAATTTGTTCAGTTTGTTTTGTTTAGAAAGAGAGGGGGTTAGTTGCCGCCAAGGACATTGACAAACAAAGCACAGGACAAGACACAATGCATTTCGACCTCTTGGGTCTTCTTCAGGCAAAAAAAAAAACAAAAAAAAAAAAAAAAAAAAAAAACAGATCACATTTAACATTTAGGACAGTACAAACAAAGCACGAAGAGTGACCGATCTGTACATGTGTTCAGAAAAAAAAAAAGGCCGCCAGCTGTTTTGGTCAGTCAGTGCGCGATAGCATCTTTCAAATCATCCAAGTAAAGGCTGTTGTGATGTTACGCTGCTATCCATGTGACTGACAATGCTTGGATTATGCAACAATGGAGATGACCGTTCTGACTATTGACACCTTTTGATCTCCCATGCATCCTTGGATGGATCCTCAAGCATAGGCTAAAACGTTTTCCCCCTATTTTCATTACTCTTTAAATGATAATTTCACTTATTCAACAACTTCCTTCCTCACAACTCTTCCTTCTCGTTTTACTTTTCTACCCTTCACTGGTCTCTTAGGAGTGGCGCTGGATTCTGTGCTTGAATTCTCGGTGATCAGAATAACACGAAATAACATTGGATGCACAAGTGACAGAATAATCATCAGGTTGATTGTGGGTCGCTGTGAAGGAAGAAGAAGATGCGCCGAGGAAAGACCGACACAGGCAGCTGTAAGTTACTGGTCAAACCGAATCAGCGTGTGAAAGGCCTCGGAAGCAGGCCATCTATCTTCAAGCCCACAAGGATCTCCATATGCTGCTACATATGCAGCTTGTGAAGGATTTTATATTATGATATGATTCTTTGTTCTTATTTTTCTTTTTCTCTCCCCGCAAATCCTCGTTTGAAAAAGAAAATCGTCGCCAAGTTGCTGTTGAGATGACATGGAAATTGTTAGCCAGCGCTTATCCCTCTGCTTCCCCTAATAATTAGTTCAACATAAGTCTGATACTAGAGATCATTCTACAAAATTCACTCAACTGTTTGTCAACACTGATCTGCTTGAACTTTTGTTTCATTGTACTACATGTAGTAGGATTTTTACTAGCAAGAAGAAAATAACAAAGCATGGTTTCTGGATGGTGAGTAAAGTAGCTACATCGATTCTCTACAGGTAGTAAAGCATAATAGCTACCCCTTTTTTAAGGAACGTAATTATTAACGCGTAATGTTTGGATGATGAGTATGCTACTTTACACTTACTCTCCGGACGGGAGAAAGCGTGATTTTGTTTGTTTGTTTTGTTTTGTTTGTGTGTGTGGGTTTTTTTTTTTGTTGTTGTTTTTTTTCAAAAACGTTGCTGGCACATAGACTATGTAAAGCGTGATTGAAACGAGTCCAAATCATCGCCGAAATGTATACCATGAGCGGAAGCAGCATACGCCGTTTCCGGTACTTCCGGTCGTTGTGTGGAATGTCGAGAGACCCAAACCAAACAGAGGGCCATTGAATATCTGGGAGTCCATGACCACGCCAAACAAAGAGCCGCTGAACCTCTAGGTTTTCTGGTGAAGGAACGGCTGATGGTAGCACACCAGAAACGGAAATGATATCGGCGTCGGCCAGCCACACGCGGAATCCCATTGTTCTGATTTTTGTTTTCGTTTAGCCCGTCACTGGAGTGAGCAGTGTTGTCAGCCATGGGTGGAGGAAAGCAGTTCAGCGCCTTTCATTAGCCTGGATGCACGTGTGTTTAAAAACGAGTTTGGTGCGGTGAAATAACTGGGTTTTTTTTTTCTTTTTTTTCGTCTGAAGTGTGAACTTAAATAACAGACATGCATTTCTATGTGTGCACGTATCCCAGTGATGTACGTGTGGGTGTTTAGGGGGGACGGGGAGGAGGAGGTGAAGGGGTAAAGTGGAGGGGTAGTCAGGGAAAGTTGGGTGGAGATGATGCGGACGCGCACGTGTGTACGTGTGTGTGTGTGTGTGTGTGGTGCGTACGTCTCTCTCTCTCTCTCTCTCTCTCTCTCTCTCTCTATGTATATATATACATATATATATATATATATATATATATATATATATGTGTGTGTGTGTGTGTGTGTGTGAGAGAGAGAGAGAGAGAGAGAGAGAGAGAGAGAGAGAGAGAGACGGAGAGAGAGAGAGAACTGAACTGAAATACAATCATTGGAGAGGCTTCAATGAAAGCAGTCTTGCGAATATTTTGTCCTGTTTCAAGACATGTAAAAAAAAAAATGACTCGTTTCTCACTGTACAGACGAAATACGTGGCGGATGAGCGAAACGGGGGCTTTGAGTCGGTGTCTTGAAAGACCCTTCTGCGTGGCCTCATACTAGAAGAGTAGATGAGCCGTGACTTCGCGAATCAGACCTGGTGCGCATCTCTCGGGGTGAAAGGACTACTACTACAGAGCTACCTTCCTGATCGCCTTGCCACGTGGGGCAGTCATATTGTCTTTGGACGATTGGGTTTATGAAAAGCACTGGACCTTGCCCCAAAGGAACTTCTGTTGTGGCTGACTTATATAAACTGACCTAAATAACACTGTACAAGTTGAGCAGTGAGCCGTGTGGGAATACATGCTCCAAGGCATACCTTGTATCAAATGCTGAGGAAGCCGATGCCGAGATGAGAGAGAGAGAGAGAGAGAGAGAGAGAGAGAGAGAGAGAGAGAGAGAGAGAGAACTTGATGGTTTTGCATGAAAAAAAATTAGTAAATATATATATATATATGTATATATATATCCTGTAGTAAGACACAGTGTAACTGCACAAGAAGCGCCGTGATTACTCTAAATCAGACGATCCTATGCATGTGTTTCAGGTCACGCAACATGACTTGCGGTTCCAAAAGACGTCGGTGACAAGTTCGCATCACGTGGCTTAAACCATGGACACCAACAGCACCGCCGTCCCCTTCACTGTCACAGAGGTTCAGGCAGCGGAAGTGACGAAGCTGTGGCCCGCCATCCTGTACACGTCACTGATGATGGTGATGAGCTCTGTGGGCAACAGCGTGGTCTGCTACGTGTACGGCTTCCGGTGGCAGCGCACGGTGACCAAGATCTTCATCTTCAGTCTGGCGGCCCTGGATCTGACCAACTCGCTCATCTGCATGCCCACCGAGATCGCCATGCTGGTGAGGATCGTGACCTTTGACGCCCCCTCGTGGTGCAAGATCACGCGGTTTTCTGACCTACACCCTCAACGGGTCGTCGTCGCTGATCCTGGTGGCGATCGCCTTCGACAGGTGGTATAAGGTGTGCCGCCCTCTGAAGTGCTTCTTCACGCACAGGCGAGCCAAGGTCACGTGCGCCGGGGCGATAGTGTTGGCGGCTTCGCTGTCCTGGCCTTCTCTCGTCCTCTACGGGAACCTCACGTTGCCGATCGTAGGAAGTGACGCCACACAGGCGTGACGTGTTTGGTGTCGGATGGTTTTCATCGACACGTGGTGGCCCTTCGTGTTCTACTGCCTGTACTTCACGTGCTACCTGTGTCTGGTGATAGCCATCACGGTCCTCTACTCCATGATCGCCGTCAAGCTGGTGCAGCTGAAGAAGCAGCAGAAGGAACGGCTGGCCGCCAGGTACGCGGCTCTCCGATCTTCCAAGTTGATGTTCCCGTCCCAGGATTGTCTCCCCCTCACCGCCGACGCCCCGGGCGACAAGCACGAGGTGGCTGAAGTCGGGGTGAAAGTTCCGGTGGACGGTGACCCAAGGGAGCGGACCTCTCCCCAAGCTGTGCGCCAGTTGCAGCACCTGGAGGAAGACGGGGACAGGAGGAGGAGCGTCACCTTCAGACTTCCCAGGAAATCCGCCACCTCGGAAGACAAGGTCCTCCTCGGGGTGAAGAACACGCAAAACGGGATCCAGGTTCAGGCACCGCAGATCGTCATCCACCCTGACGCAGCTGAGGAAGGCGATGATCCCAGCCACAGCAAGGAAGACTCAGGTCCAGAAATGGAGGGCGACCGTCCTCATGATCATAGCCTTGAACCCTCCAACAGCGATGAAGATCTGGTTCTGAGGGAGAACCTCGTTCAAGGTCCGGACAGGCTCGGTACAGAAGAGACACGATCCACTGACAGCCTTTCAGCCGCGGAAGGTTCTGAGAATACCCACCTCCTGTCCAGTGCGGATGTCCACTCTTGTACTGGTTCCAACGAGGACACGGACGAATTTGAGCACGGCATTCATTTCACGGCTAACGATGACCTGACCTGGCAGCACAACCCCATTATCGACCCTACCTTCGAGAACGACCACGCCCCAGACACCAACAACGATGACGCTAAGGACGTCAGCATGGACACCCTGGTGGACGAGGTCGGCTCCAGCATCTCGCTTCTCAGTGGGAAAGCGAAGGAGCGAGTGGCGAAAACCTGGTCGGATTCGGTCACCCTGTCTGTCCCTCGAAGGGAAGATGAAGGCGGGAAGTCCAGGATTTACAAAACCACATCAGACTCCAACCTCGTCATCCCCGAGAAGCACCCAGAGCCTGACGTCCGCCAGGAGGTCCTTCCTCATGCTCCCTGGTAGCTACCCAGGGGGACACACGCCGACCTCCAGGCTGCCTACCCCAACGGACTCCCCGAGTCCTGACGCCGCTGGGGCCAAGCCACCGCTCCTGTCCAGCAAACTCATCCTGGAGAGACTGAACAAGAAAATGGCCTACCGACCGGCCAAGACCACCCGCATGCTGTTCACCATCTCCATCGTCTTCGTCATCAGTTTCCTCCCCTTTTTCTGCGTGGTTCTGATCAGAGCGGCTCAGGGGAGAGCTTTCTTTGCCGGCCTGACCGACGCTGGGGTCCTGGTGATCAGCATTTTCATCCGCTCCTCGTTCCTTAGCAACGCCGCCAACCCCATCATCTACGGCTTGTGCAACAAACAGTTCAGGACAGAGTGCGGGTTCCTGTTTCAACAGTGTTCCAGTAAGCGTCGTGAGGTCACTCTGCGAGTCATTGAAGCCACTGATGACGTGTTGGGGTCCAACAGCTAACCGTAGTCGTCGTCACCCAGCGGTATTGGTTATATACCATTCTTGTATCATAATACACAGAACAGAACCACGTTGAAAATCTCACGACAGTGCTTTCAAACCCATGTTCACGATGCTCTCTGCTACGTTGCTAGCCGAGTGCGGAGCGAGCCGAACGTGTACTTCATGTCGAAATAAAATGCGTCGCAGACAGAACTTGTTTTCAACAGGCCGCGGCTTTGCAGCTCAAATGCATCTATGATAATCTACTGTATGTGTTTCAAACAGATACACCGCGCCAGCATGATTGAGGCTTCGTGGTGAAAACGACCGTATGCCTGTATACGTATGAGTGCATTCTGACTTTGCAAAACCTGAAATGTTTGGAGAACTCTGGTGACCGTTTGCTTTGTCAGTAATGCTCTCTCTGATCCAGTTATTCTTTACTTTTGGTTGTTGATAAATGCAGAGTTGGGAGGGAGGGAAGGAGGAGAGATGGGGGCAGAGACAGAGACAGACAGACAGACAGAGACAGAATCACATTGGTCCTGCTTACCCACGTATTTTCATCTGCTTGTTTTGTTATGTTAAGACCTAAAAGCAAAGTGAGACGACTGCAGACGGAAATCTGAACAAATTTTAAATGTAATGAATAGCGCACTGCAAAAAAAAAAAAAAAAAAAAAAAAAAAAAAAAAAAAAACGTAGACAAACGAATCACAACACAAAACACGACGCGTTTCGACCTCTTAGATCTTCTTCAGGCAAGAAACAAGACTCTCGGATCAGGACAACGAAAATGAACGAGCAATCGCTTATCTTCATCCACTCATTTTCGTTGTCTTGAGTGTTGCGTATCTCGCCTGAAGAAGACCTAAGAGGTCGGAACGCGTCGTGTTTTGTCTTGTGATTCGTTTGTATGCGGTTTTTGTTTGTTTGTTTTTGTGGCGGTGCATTATTAATTACATGTAAAATTTATGTATGGGTGTGAGGGGAGCGAACAAGAGGGAAGGGAGGTTGAGGAGGGGTTGGGTGGATAGCATAGACGACATTTTGTATGGCATGCCTAAAGCTGCGCATAGCGCAGTCTGTCCCTCCCTCCCTCTGTCTGTCTGTCTCTCTCTCTCTCTCTCTCTCTCTCTCTCTCTCTCTGTCTCAATATCTCCATCTCCCTCTCCCCCCCCTCTCTCTCTCTCTCTCTCTCTCTCTTGCTTGCTTGCTTGCTTGCTTGCTTACTTGCTCTCTGTCTCTCTCTCTGTCTCTCTCTATCTGTCTCCCTCCCCCTCCCCCTGTCTCTGTCTCTGTCTCTCTGTCTCTCTGTCTCTCTCTGTCTCTCTCTCTTTGTCTGTCTCTCTCTCTCCCTTGTTTGTCTGTACCTCTTTGTGTGTTCATGAGTATTTTTGTTTCTATGTCTGTATGTGTATGTTTCTATGCTTGACGTAGCTCGCCGAAGTGGTTTCTTTTTCGGTTGTTGTTGTTCTTTTTCTATTTGTCACCTCAGCGAAAAGCATTCGTGTTCTATCCGCGGGAGCATAGGGCCTTCACTGCAGATTTCCAACGTGTGTGGTCTGGTCTTGGGCTGCCCGCTTTGCCTCACCCCAGGACAGCTTGATGGTAATCAGCTCACTGTCCAGCGTCCTACGTCAAGTTGTCACTGGGCGGCCTCGCTTTCTCTTTCCTTGAGGGTTCCAGTCCAGTGCCTGCCGTGTGGCGTTGTCCGGGCCTCGGCGTAGGATGTGTCCGATCCACTTCCACTTTCGGATTCTGATGGTGTCTCCGATTGGTCTCTGATTTTGTCCGGCGCCATAGCTCCTCATTGGCAATTCTGTCAGGCCACCTGATGCGGAGGATCCGCCGCAGGCATGTGTTGATGAAGACCTGCAACTTGTGCTCCAGCCCTTTGGTGAGTCTCCAGGTCTCCGAGCCATACAGCAGCACAGGTCTCACGTTGGTGTTGAACAGTCTCAGTTTGGTGCGAAGGTGGACGTTGCGCTCCTCCAGATGGGCTTGAGGGTGGTGAAAGCAAATCTTGCCTTGGTTATTCTGGCCCTGATGTCATCATCGGTACCTCCTGTCTTGTTGACGATGCTTCCTAGGTAGGTAAATTTTCAACACATCTGTCTGTTGTTCCCCTAGGCGAATTGCTTCAGCCTGGCTTGTGTTGGCTCTCATGGTCTTTGTCTTCTCCGCGTTGATCTCCAAGCCCGTGTTACTGGCTGGAGGCTCTCGGTCTTCTTCTGCATGTGGTGGAGGGTGTGAGTCAGCAAGCTGATGTCGTCCGCGAAATCCAGGTCCTCAAGTTTCCGCATGAGTGTCCACTGGATCCCACATGGTGGGCTCATTGCTGTCCTAAATTTCGTCATATCTTACATAAATGTTAGTGAACCGAAAACAAAAAAGTGGACAAGCGAATCACAAGACAAGACAAAACACGACGTGTTTTTGACCTCATAGGTCTTCTTCAGGCAAGATACAAAAGAATTAGGACAACGAAAATGAACGAGCAATCACTTATCCTTGAAATTAGCGGCGCCCGGGTCAATCCAACAAGCATATTACACACTTCCACTGAGCTGAACACTATTACGAACTGATAGCTCTATACGGACTTGTATTTGAATTGAAATAAGGCTTGAAAGTAAGTACATTGAAGGAAACTCTTTCAGTCGGTACATACTTTTGCTTCCCCTGGTGGACATTTAATTTAGCGCTCCTCCAGAAATTGTTAATTTTTTGTTAATTATTCGAGTTTAGCGACGTTTTGAATCTTGAAAATGGACAAGGACAGTTCTCTCATCAATGTCGACACAAATGTGAAAAAATATTACAGATTCAAAGAGAGGACTTTGAAAAATCAATGGATAAAGTTTTGGTTCTGCGACTTGAAGAAGTGACAAAAAGCAGTTTTCGATGAATTTGGACAGATCGGTACGTGAATTGAAAACCGGAATGCACGAGCTACGTGAAACAACTTCCACCCTTCAACAAGCTGTGACAAGTTTAGTTCGGGAGAACACCACCACCAAAAACAACCGTCAATGAGTTGGAATTCAAGGTGTCGCAGATCAGTGCAACTCTTGACGGCAAGATCGAAAAACTGGAAATGTTCTCCCGACGAGATAACCTGAAACTGTTCAATGTGCCGCGCCTATCCAGGTCAGAAACATACGACGATTGTGTCACGACTGTTCTTGACGTTTTGCAAGGATCAGTGCCAGGCAAGGTGTGGTGTCGTGATGACATCGTGCGTGCACACCGACTTGGACGACACAATGATAACAAGGGTCGCCCACCTCCAATGATTGTCACATTCACTCGGTGGTCAGACAAAATGGCAGTCCTGACCCACGGCAAGGAAGTTCTGCGGCGGAAGAACGTGACAGTGGCAGCGGACCTGACAGACAGACAGAGAGAGACTGTACAAGAGTACCGACGGCAAGGGGTGCACGCCTACTACAGGGGCAACAGACTGGTGGTGGAGGAGCAGAGGACACGCCACTCCCAACTGCGCAGACGACAGCACCACGATGACGGCTACTCCCAGAACCACGACACTGACTACTACCACTCCAGCAACCGTTACAGCAGAAGTGACCACAGCAGCGCCGAGAGCTACAGTGATGCTGTCAGATGGAGGGGTGACGGACAGAAGTCTGAGCAACAGTGGGGTCATGGTACAGTGACACCCACTATGGTGGCCGCTCATCTACTGGCTACTACGCGCAATACGAGGGGGGAAGGAGGGGGCTACGACAGGACTGGGATGCAGGACTGGAACAACGTTACCCAGCCGTACCCCTTCTATGCCTCCATGCAGCAGTTCCCCACCACTGCCAGCACGAAACATCATCCTCACCGGTCAGTGTGACATGGTTGACAACTCTCTGACACTTGACAATGTTACTAATGTGAATATTCACACAAGCAACATATGACAGAACAGGTACATGTACTGGCAAAGAGACGACAGAAAATGATAAAGAAAAAGAGCGCACAGAAAATGGTAACACAGAGACAGGGGCAGAAAATGAAACACACAGAAACGACAGACATTTGTGGACAAGGTCAGATTCTGGATAGTGACACACACCCAGCTGAGCAGAATGTTACTGATACAAGCAGAACAGGCAGTCAGTTACAGCAGTTAATCAGACAGAAAATACAACACCGATTCATACAGAGACAAACGACAGACACAGCTATCAACAGTCCCATACCGACACAGACAACCCAAATCAAAGAAAAAATGTGGTATCAGAACTGACTGATAATACCACAGAAAACAACATGTCAGGACTCAGGAGACAAAACGAACACTGAGACAGAACAACACACTCCGCAGACAGACACTGTAACTGAACCTCACACACCACAGACAGACATTGTGACAGAACAACGTACACCACAGACAGACACTGTAACTGAACCTCATACACCGCAGACAGGACATTGTGACTGAACTGAAACACACACCACAGACACTGACTGACATACACCGCAGACGGACATTGAGACTGAACCTCATACACCGCAGACAGACACTGAGCGGCAGAGCAGAGCAGGAGCACGACGGACACGACGCACCGGTCACGCAACAAGAGAAACAAAAACTGCACGTGACGGGCCTCTAGGCAGACTAAGGAGTGCTTCGTGCGCAAGCATCCCTGCCCAAACGCCAGACCACGATTCACGAAACGACAAATAAGCATGGAAAAACAGGATACCGCATAGGGACTCGGCCAGGCCCATGTCATATCAAATGTGAAATTTATGACGTACAACATTGAAGGTCTCTCGCGTGTGTATGATAACGATCTGCGTGCTTATATTAGTGATTTTGACATTTGTCTCCTGGTGGAAAACGTTCGCAACCCAATTTCCGGAACGTTTATTTCCAAATCATCACGCTTTCATTGTGCCAGGTGTTAGTCTGTCAGATGGGGTTACTGCAAGATTTGTCTGGAGGTTTAGCACTTCTCGTGAAAAAAAGATCTCTTAAAGTATGTTGAAAAAGTGAATGTGGAGTATGATAACATTATTGTATTGAAACTGTCTAAGGATTTGTTGGGAACAGAATCACCGGTAATTCTAGTTGGTGTGTACTTGCCTCCAAGCTCTTCCGCATATTACCAAACTATGGATGTATCCAATGGTATTACCATTTTGGAGCAATGTATCATGGATTTAATAGAATCCCTTGGAAATTTGCCGTTGTTGTTACTGGGGGATTTCAATGCTCGCACTGGGGGCAAGAATGCAAAAAGAGTATGATGATGATCTGAACATGGAAATGTTTCAGGACAGAGTTTATGAACATGAGGTATACCGTACATCAAAAGATAAGATTCAAAATGACTTCGGCACGTACCTGTTAGATCTTTGCAATTATTTTCATCTTTTCATTTTGAATGGTGCAATTTCAGAAGATCTAGATTATGGTCACTATACTTATATTTCACCAACAGGCTGTAGTATTGTTGACTATGCCATTAGTATCAAGATGTTTATTGAAATATTGTGTTTCTTTGAATGTTACACCAAGAACAGAATCAAAACACATGCCTGTTGAAGTTGTGTTTGACTGTCAATTAGAAAGAGCTGATCAGCATGACATGGCTCAAAATATTTACAAAATTGACAAAATAGTTTGGGATGAAGAAAAAGTCTATGAATTTAAGGAAAATATATCAAGTGACGAGTTTCAAAGTCATATGAGGCAGGCCTCCAGTCTGGTTAATGTCGATGTAAATAAAGCCATTCAAGTGTTTAATGATGCATTGCTACACAGCTAGTTCATGCATGAGAAAAACCATTACAGTCGGAAAAGTACGGTCAGATCCATGGTTTGATCAAGAATGTAGCCAGCATAAAAAAAGCTCAGTTACCATTTGAGGCAGTGTTATAAACATAAAGAAGACAACGAAACGATTAGAAATCTGTATAATCAAAAACGCAGAGAATATAAGGAGCTCTTGAGACTGAAAAAGAAAGACCACCGCACAAAGGTAATAAATTCTTTGAATGAAAATATCAATAACCCACACTGGTTTTGGAGCAAAGTAAAATCTCTTTCGTGCAATAAATTTACCGACAACAAAATTACCAAAGATGAATGGTTTAAACATTTTTCCAAGTATTTGAGTCTGGTGTGAACTGTGGCCGGTCAGAAGATATTGCTGACGAGTCAGAAGAACAGGTTGATGATGGGTCAAACCAGCATAACACAGATTCTCTTGAGTGTGACATTTCGGAAAGTGAAGTTTATGCCGCGGTTCGTTCATTAAGGAATAAAAAGGCTGCTGGTCCTGATGGAATTATCGGAGAAATCTTCAAAAACTCAGTTACTGTAGTTGCTCCATTTTTAGTCATATTGTTCAATACATTGTTTTCTACTGGAACTTATCCCCTTCAGTGGTCAGAGTCAGTTATTCAACCCCTATTCAAAAAGGGGCGACAGGAATTTACCTGATAATTACAGGGAATATCTTTGTTGAATATATGCAGTAAATTGTATAGCCATATTCTGAATGGACGATTGAACAAATGGATTGAAGAAAACCATGTCATTGATGACTGTCAGGCAGGTTTTAGAAAAAAGTATAGTACTATTGATCATGTCTTTACATTGTTTGCCATGGTTCAGAAACAACTGTTACTTCACAAGAAACTTTATGTTGCGTTTATTGATTTCAGAAAAGCTTTCGATTCTGTCCATCGTGCAAATTTATGGGTGCATTTTGAAAAAAAGAGGGATTCATGGGAAAATGTATCGGGCAATAACTAGCATGTATAACATGTTTAAGCAAGAGTTAGAGCAGGAAGGATTTAAGTGATGCATTTTTATGTCCAGCAGGTCTAAAGCAAGGGGAGGTGTGTAGTCCAGTTCTTTTCTCCCTTTTCATTAATGAACTGGCTGTGGATATTATTCAGAAAGGGAAACATGGCATTCAGTTGTTACCTGATTTTGTGGAAATTTTGATACTTTATGTTTGCTGATGACATTATTTTGTTATCTGACTCAGTTGCAGGTCTTCAAAACCAGTTAATGTTTTGTACACACACACATCAAAAAGACTCGGTCTTATAGTTAACTTGAGAAATCAAACATAGTCATATTTAGAAATGGTGGATATATCTCTGACCAAGAAAAATGGTTTTATGGGCAGACCAAGATGGCAGTTGTTAACATGTATAAGTACTTGGGAGTTATTATGTCTACCAGACTTTCCTTCACGCACAGTTTAAATGATATGGCATGCCGAGCAAAGAAAGGAGTTATTAGTATATTTAAAGTACTGTGGTCCTTGGGAGAAAAATCCCCTTCTATATTTTTCAAACTCTTTGATGCTCAGATTCAACCAGTACTTAGTTATGGAGCAGAGGTATGGGGCATCATTGGAAATGTTGATGTGGTAGAAAAAGTGCATCTTTTCGCATTAAAAAGATTTTTAAACGTAAGCATAAGAACTCCTAATGTGATGGTGTATGGAGAGAGTTAGGTAGATTTCCATTGTATGTAAATCTATACTTGAAGAGCATTAAGTACTGGTTAAGGATATTGAAGATGCCGTCTCATCGTTTACCTAAGAAAGCTTACAAAATGTTGTTATTTTTTCATGAGAAAAACAAAAATACTTGGGCATCTTCTGTGTGCTTCTTTCTGTACCAACATGGATTTGAAGAAGTTTGGGAAAATCAAGGAGTCGGTAACGAAGTCGCGTTTTTGAAAGCCTTAAGAAATAAACTGGTTAATGGCTACAAAGCTCACTGGCTCTCAGATATTGAGCACAATGAACGTTTTCAGTTATACAGAACATTTAAAAGTGACCTGATTTTATCCTCGTACTTACCAATGGTGAATCATATACAGGCCAGAATTAGCCTAGTCAGAATTCGATTAGGTGTGTCTCAGTTAAATGTGCACAAAATGCGCTTTAAGAGAAATGTAACTGAAAATGATTTGTTATGCCCGTTCTGTGAGTTTCAAATTGAAACAGAAAAGCACTTTGTATTACACTGTCCAAAATACCAAGGATTAAGGGAACAATATATTCCAGCTAAGTATTACAACTGTCCATCACAGCACAAATTAACAATGCTGTTTGCTTCAGAGAGTAAAACATTAATTGTTCGGCTTGCTCTATTCCTTGAGAAAGCTTTTAAATTACGGCATTTGTGTCTCAACTTATAAAGGAAACGCTATTAGAAATTGATTGAAGATATATAGCTGTTCACTGTCCAGACAAAAAGGTTTATTGATACTTGTTGTCAAATGACATAAATTTGAGCATCTTTTGCCAGTCAGTGCCTATACCTTTCCTGACCAAATCACAGGTATGAAAATCAAAACACATATGTACATGGAACCTGAAAAATCAATGTATACAGCATTAACAGCATTACTTTGAATGGACACTCCCTTCCATTACCCCTCCCCCCAACACACACACACACACACACACACACACACACACACACACACACACACACACAAAATCATGATCTGGAACAGCTGTGACATCAAGGGCTTTGGAGGAGGCATGATTTTACTGGATGGTGTGGATATCTGGAACAATCTAACATCAGACCGTCCAGGGAATCGCACGAACTTACCACATGTTCCGCTGTATGTTTGCCCTGTTGAATTGGCCAGATCATATTTCTGACTTGCATTCAGATACCTATAAACGACTATGAAGTCAATTGTTACCACATCATCTGCTAGGCTTTTCTCGCCTTACTTTCTCTTCCTTTAGCCCTACAAAAACTAAATCATGTTTGAAGTCAACAACAGAGCGGGCTTCTTGAAAACTTGTATAACATATCTCTACAGTGTGCGCACGCCCGTGCACGTGCGCGCGCGCGCGGGACACACACACACACACACACACACACACACACACACACACACACACACACACACACACACACACACACGCATACAGATACACACACGCACGCACGCACGCACTCACTCTCGCACACACACACATGCAAGCAAGCATGCACGCACACACGCACGCACGCACGCACACACGCACGCACGCACGCACGCACGCACGCAGCACACACACACACACACACACACACACACACACACACACACACACACACACACACACACAAAACTGCCTTTTCTATGTGACAGCTTGGATTCTTCTTCGCTGATACTTCTCTTTCCGTACATATGCATACCTTTCAGACCCTATTTCTGTTTTGCAGAATTTGGAAACAAGTTGTAGGTTGGAGGGGGGGGGGGGGGGTTCTTTGCTCCCACGCGTACAGAGACTGAATAATACTGGGAATCCTCCCTAAACTGGATCGGGTTTGTCAGGTTATGCTCGTTACGGATGCTACAGATGATCTGTGAACGAAAGACAATGAATCTGCAACACTGCAGTGTAGGTCAGGAAATTAGAGCAACACTCCCTGAAACGCATCAGCTGAATGGGTAAAGCCGGACCGTGTGTTTTCAGTCTTCCCTTTTGATTCTTCAGCATGTTAAACTTTGTGTAAAAACTAGTGGCAATCTTTCAATTCCATGTCTTGCTACTGAGGAGTATTGAAAGTCACCAACACAGCACGTCTCTGATACTAACCATCAGACC
>JADBJO010007083.1:10000-15000 GCA_016801955.1 Conus betulinus
CCCTTGAAAACTGGCACTGTGTTCACATTTGGGGGGAAGACACGCACATGACGTTACCTTGAGGCATTGCAGTCACTGTGTGAGGCATTGCAGTCACTGTGTGAGGCATTGCAGTCATTGTGTTGACATTGAGGGCACGCACATGACGTTACCTTGAGGCATTGCAGTCACTGTGTTGACATTGGGGGAAGACACATGACGTTACCTAGAGGCATTGCAGTCACTGTGTTGACATTGGGGGAAGACACATGACGTTACCTAGAGGCATTGCAGTCAGTGTGTTGACATTAGGGGAAGACACATGACGTTACCTAGAGGCATTGCAGTCAGTGTGTTGACATTGGGGGAAGACACATGGCGTTACCTTGAGGTATTGCAGTCACTGTGTTGACATTGGGGGAAGACACATGACGTTACCTTGAGGCATTGCAGTCACTGTGTTGACATTGGGGAAAGACACATGGCGTTACCTGGAGGCACTGCAGTCACTGTGTTGACATTGGGGGAAGACACATGACGTTACCTAGAGGCACTGCAGTCACTGTGTTGACATTGGGGGAAGACACATGACGTTACCTGGAGGCACTGCAGTCACTGTGTTGACATTGGGGGAAGACACATGACGTTACCTGGAGGCACTGCAGTCACTGTGTTGACATTGGGGGAAGACACATGACGTTACCTAGAGGCACTGCAGTCACTGTGTTGACATTGGGGGAAGACACATGACGTTACCTAGAAGCATTGCAGTCACTGTGTTGACATTGGGGGAAGACACGCTCATGACGTTTACCTTGAGGCATTGCAGTCACTTTGTTGACATTGGGGGAAGACACGCACATGACGTTACCTAGAGGCATTGCAGTCACTGTGTGAGGCATTGCAGTCACTGTGTGAGGCACTGCAGTCACTGTGTTAACATTGGGG
Source organism: Conus betulinus (assembly GCA_016801955.1). Lineage (NCBI taxonomy): Eukaryota > Metazoa > Mollusca > Gastropoda > Neogastropoda > Conidae > Conus > Conus betulinus. Next base: position 10,928 of record JADBJO010007083.1, read on the forward strand.
GCACGCACGCACATGACGTTACCTTGAGGCATTGCAGTCAAAGAGTGGTGTAGTGACTGATTCCATGGCCAAACTTTACAGATAGGAAAAAAAAAACGTTTTTGTAAATGCCAAGGGGACTTCAAAACTTTCAACAATGAAACAACAGCAACAACATGGAATGAGTAAATAAATGAACAAATGAAGAAAGAAAGAAAGAAAGAAAGAAAGAAAGAAATGCCGAATAAAGTGTTGACTTAAGGTAGAACGGGTCATGGCTTTGCATAGCGGTGCAGTGTATATGGACTAGTTACTATCCATCCTCTGTAACGCCTGTGTGTGTGTGTGTGTGTGTGTGTGTGTGCGTGCGTGCGTGCGTGCATGCGTGCGTGCGTGCGTGCGTGCGTGCGTTTTTAGATGTTGTTACGCAGTTCCAGATTTATCATTTCTAAAGGAAATGTGTGTATGTGTGTGTGTGTTTTCAGATCAATGATCAGCCGAGACAAGTTCTACAGAACGCGTCTAACATGAATAATTCATCGCGAGAACATGCTCTCTTAGCTATGTTTCTCTGTAATAATTAAACCACTTGAACGCAAGGATGATGTAATGTGTTCCTTCGAAGCTAGCTCTCTCTCTCTCTCTCTCTCTCTCTCTCTCTCTCTCTCCTCTCTCTCTCTCTCTCTCTCTCTCTCTCTCTCTCTCTGTGTCTCTGTCTCTGTCTGTCTGTTTCTGTCTCTTTTGTCTCTGTGTGTGTGTGTGTGTGTGTGTGTGTGTGTGTGTGTGTGTGTGTGTGTGTGTGTGTGTGTGTGTGTACGTGTGTGTGTGTGTGTGTGTGTGTGTGTGTGTGTGTGTGTGTGTGTGTGTGTGTGTGTGTGTGTGTGTTGTGTGTGTGTGTGTGTGTGTGTGTGTGTGTGTGTGTGTGTGTGTGTGCATGTGTGCGTGCGTAGGTGCTTGCGTGTGCGTACGTGCATGCGCGCGCGCGCGCGCGCGCGCGCGCGCGTATGTATGTGTGTGTTGCTGGTCAAGGAAAAAGCAGACACATGAAGTGCTTGGATCACTCTACAACAATGTAAAGATCACTGACACAATGTAAAGATCACTCTACAACAATGTATAGGTCACTGACACACAATGTAAAGATCACTCTACAACAATATAAAGTTCATTAACATGTCAATCGACTGGACAACTGCCAACTGACTGGGCCTGTGTTCAGGGACTGCGTGGGAGGGTGGCCTTGTTGCGGCCCGATTGTGGCTGCCAGCCAAATGTCTTCCCACGAATTGCCCCTTCTTGTTCTCCCTCAGGTCATAGTTCCCGCTCCAAAGTTGGTCTGTACCCTCTTCCCTGTCAGCCATAACTTGTTTCAGCAGAAAGAAAGGGTTACGTTCTTTACGTTCTTCTTCTTCTCTTCTTCTTTCTTCTTCTTCTTCTTCTTCTTCTTCTTCTTCTTCTTCTTTCTTCCTCGTTGTCGTCTCCTCCTCCTCCTCCTCCTCCTCCTCCTCCTCCTCCTCCTCCTCCTCCTCCTCCTCCTCCTCCTTCTTCTTCTTTCTATTTTTATTGTTATTGTTGTTGTCGTCGTTGTCATAATCACCATCATTATCATCATCAAGAGTACTTTTACAGCGCCTATTCTCGTTGAGAGACCAATCCCTAAGCGTTTTACAATCCACAGTGTCGTGTTCAGAACGGGCCTACCTGGGTAGAGCCGACTGAAGAGCTGCCTGCTGGCGCAATAGTAGGCCCCTCTCCGTTTCATTCAGTCCAATCTCAGTCGCTCAGATTTTCACTCATTTTTACGATTTTTCGCAAAGTGTGTCAGCAATCTGTCTACGTGCTTTCCTCAACACTTCCACACCGCCCATCTCTTCTGAACGTTGATGATGAGATTTTACAAATATGCATGCAAGATGCTATGCTGCATTCGCATGCGGAACGTCGGTCTATTATTCTATTCGAGGTTGTTTTTTTTTTTCGGGGAAAGAATCGGAATCAGTATTGACTCCGAGGTGAAAAACAAACTGTACCCCGAGAGTTCTGAAGAGATTCGAACCTGAACCTCCAAGATCACCAAGATTAGCGTCCCACGCTTTACCAACGGGGCTTCCACCCCATCCCTGTCCAATTCTTCACATTACCAGCTGTACATGCACTCTTCACATCTTCCTCATTCTTCACATTATCAGCTGTACATGCACTATTCACACCTTCCCCATTCTTCACATCATCAGCTGTACATGCACTATTCACATCTTCCTCATTCTCCACATTATCAGCTGTACATGCACTATTCACATCTTCCTCATTCTTCACATTGTACATGCACTATTCACATCTTCCTCATTCTCCACATTATCAGCTGTACATGCACTATTCACATCTTCCTCATTCTTCACATTGTACATGCACTATTCACATCTTCCTCATTCTTCACATTACCAGCTGTACATGCTCTCTCTCTTCACATCTTCTCCATTCTTCACATTGTACATGCACTATTCACATCTTCCTCATTCTTCACATTACCAGCTGTACATGCTCTCTTCACATCTTCTCCATTCTTCACATTGTACATGCACTATTCACATCTTACTCATTCTTCACATTACCAGCTGTACATGCTCTCTTCACATCTTCTCCATTCTTCACATTGTACATGCACTATTTACATCTTCCTCATTCTTCACATTATCAGCTGTACATGCACTATTCACATCTTCCTCATTCTTCACATTATCAGCTGTACATGCTCTCTTCACATCTTCTCCATTCTTCACATTATCAGCCATGCATACATTATTCACAACTTTGTAATACATTTGTAATAACAGATTCACTGACTGCTCTCTGCTTTCATAGTTCGCGGTTTCACATTTGGTGGCCTTACAATAGCAGTACCACTCTCACACCCCTCTCAACGGGCTCTCTCAGACACAACCACACCAACCGATCCATGTCTGCCTCAGTGCCGGCAGTGACCGCAGAGCTGTGGATTGCCGGCAGACAGCAGCCCACTCACCAGAGGAGACAGTGCACTGTTTCCGTGTCAACCGAGTCCCATGGGCAGTGTTCAGTGCTGCCCAGTCTGACACTACTCACCGGGACTCCGTTAACGTCAGTCATTGCTAGGTCTCCAAGCTGGCATCGGTGAGCGTTCCCCTAAGGCAGGCGGTATCATCCATGACAGCGTTGTGCCCACAAGTGTGCCAACGTTGAAGACTGTGGCATAAAACTCTCCACAAAATGGACGCAGAGAGGAAACTAAACCTAAAACTCAGCATGGGTTGGGAAGGGGGGTGGGGGGGGGGATATTGTGCCACAGTAATTGAGATGTGTTATAATCATCAATGAGGAATATGAAGACAATACTGTGTAGCTCCATGCTAGTTGAGGCTTCATGACCTAATTATCACAGCGTCGGTCAAGAGCCCGAGAGAGATACAGATACCTGCTGGCTTGAGCAGGGAATTTAAAGCAAAACTATCATTATTGAATTCTTTAGTGGATGAAAGTCGATCCTGTGGTCAATTTCCTCAATGATCTGATGGCATGATCATTCACTTCAGACAGGAGTGACCCGGGCCTCAAACCGCCACAAGTATAATGTCTATACGCCTCTGATTGAAGTCAGCCCTGCGAGCTCTCCCACTGTGACCTGAGACTCGACCCACTGTGCCACAGTGACTGAGCACTGTGATGTTAGAGCTGAATGCTCCACAGACACACGCAGCAAGAAAGCACAGAAGTGGCTGGCTGGCCCGCCCCACATGGTGCTCTAGCTGTGTGCCGGCTCTGGCAGTGTGACAGCCTAGATTCGAACATCAGGTGCCGCAATCAGTCCCCACTCCCACTCCCCAAAATCGCTCCTCGGCGAGGAAGAAAGAGAGAGTAGCAAAGCTCACCTCTCAAGGCGTAAATCCAAACTTACCTCCCTTTTTCATCCAAAATCAGTTCCTCCCCCCCCCCCCCCCCCCCCCCCCCCCCCTCCTCCCTTTACCATTTCTTTAAAACTTCTGAAGTGTCTTCAACGATTAAACATATCAATCAAAGCATTTTACACCTGGTTGATAATATCACATGGCGCTGGCCAT